>SKCR01003435.1:0-228221 GCA_019454045.1 Zanthoxylum bungeanum
TAGTTTTAAAAATTAAATTTTTGATTCTGGATGTGGTACTCACATATGTACTGGTGTGCAGGATCTGCTGATTAGCAGGATACTGGCTTCAGATGAGATCGACCTATGAGTCGAAAAACAGGACGAGATTCGCTGTTTTGGCCGTTGGGACCTATGTTTTGTATATGCCATTGGGGCATATAATTACATTAGGTGACTGTTATTTTGTACCTAGTTTGACTAGGAACATCATCCCTGTATTTTGTTTAACCCATTCCGGGTGTACCTTTATATTCTGGAACACTAGGTATTTTGTATATAAAGATAACATTTTGAAATGTACAACAGATGTTAATAATAGTCTTTATATTTTAAATGTAAGTGAATCTCAAACATATAATATGACAAACAAAAGACTCAAACTGAGTAAAACAGATGAAACTCATTTGTGGCATTGTTGTCTGGGACACATTAACAAAACTCGTATATCCACACTTTCGAAGAGTGGATACTTGGACGGATTTGATCCTAGTTCATATGACATGTGAATCTTGTTTATTAGGTAAATTACCTAAAACAATTTTTAACGGTAATGGTGTACATGCCATCGAGCTGTTAGCCCTCATTCATGGTGACGTATGTGGGCCCATGTCTAGCTAGGCTAGAGGTGGTTATGAATACTTCATAACCTTTACAGATGTTGCATCGCGTTATGGTTATGTGTATCTTATGAAACACAAGTTAGAAACTTTTGATAAATTCAAAGAGTTTCGACACGAAGTAGAAAAACAGACCGACAAAAAGTATTAAAACATTACGGTTGGACCGTGGTGGAAAATACTTGAGCAATGAGTTTCTCGATTACTTGAAAGAGTATGGTATTCTTTCACAGTGTACTCCTCCCGGAACACCTCAATTGAAAGGTGTGTCCGAATAGAGAAACCGAACTTTGTTGGACATGGTAAGGTTAATGATGAGTCGCACTGAGCTACTAATTTCCTTCAGGGGATACGCATTGAACAGTGCAATACTTATTTTGAATAAGGTTCCGTCAAAGTCTGTTGGACAGACTCCATATGAAATATGGACAGGAAAGAAACCGAGTTTCTCATTCCTGATGATTTGGGGATACTGGGCATACGTTAAATGTTTGGATGGTACCAAATTAGAACCCAAATCGGATAAGTGCCTATTTGTAGGTTATCATAGGGAAACCAAAGGATATTACTTCTACAACCCACAAAAGAACAAGTTATTTGTTACTCTCAATACGGTTTTCCTCGAAAAAGAATTCCTAAATATAGTGGTAAGTGGGAGGAAAGTAGAACTCGATGAAAATCGTAGTGATACTGTTCATGGCACAGACTCCCTCACGGAACATGAATAGTTTATCGGGGATGAGACTGTACCATAATCTTCCAATACACAAGAACCGTGTAGATCGGAGATAGTCAAAAAACAACATGAGAGGAATGGGTTTCTGATCTCACCTCATGTAGATATTAATCTTATTGAGGATAATGAGCCGGCTACGTATGAGTAAGTGATACAAGGTATCGACTCATTTTATGGCAAGATGCCATGAAGTCTGAAATGGATTCAATGTATACCAACCAAGTTTGGACACTGGTTGATGCACCAGAAGGCATTAAGACGATTGGTTGTAAATGGGTCTTCAAGAAGAAGACGGACATGGATGGCAACATACAAACACACAAAGCTAGGCTTGTAGCGAAAGGGTATCGTCAACGACATTGTGTCGATTACGACAAAACTTTTTCACCTATTGCCATGATTAAATCCATTCGAATAATACTTGCTATTGCTGCATATTTCGATTATGAAATATGGCAGATGGACGTCAAAATCGCTTTCATTAATGGAAACCTTTTGAAGGATGTATATATACAACAGCCTGACAGTTTTGTCGTGCCAAAATATGAAAACAAGGTTTGCAAGTTAAATTGATCCATTTATGGATTAAAGCAAGCATCGCTTTCTTGGAACCAATATTTTGATGAGATCATAAAAGAATATGATTTCATTCAAAACGAAGATGATTCTTGTGTATATAAGAACGTTAGTGGGAGCGCACTGACATTCATTGTCCTTTACGTTGATGATGTATTGCTTATTGGCAATGAAATTCCCATGCTACAATCAGTGAAAGCTTGGCTTTCATTGAAATTCTCCATGAAAGATCTGGGAGAAACAGCCTTTATTCTGGGAATAAGGATCTACCGGGATAGATCTAGAAAGCTTCTTGGACTCTCCCAGAGCTCGTACATTGATAAAGTGTTGAAGAGATTCAACATGGATCAGTATAAGAGGGGACTGCTTGGAGTGTCACATGGCGTCTCTCTATCTAAGGACATGTGTCCTAAAACTCAAGATGAGAGAGATAACAAGAGTCGGATCATGTTTACTTCTGCAGTCGGATCGATCATGTATGCCATGATATGTACACGACTTGATGTCTCGTATGCTTTGAGCATGTGCAGTCGCTATCAGGCCGATCCAGGTGATGGTCACTGGATTACTGTTAAGAACATCCTTAAGTATCTTAGACGAACTAAGGATGCCTTCTTAGTCTATGGAGATTGAGAACTTGAGGTGACTGGGTTCACCGATGCAAGTTTCCAAACCGATAAAGATGACTCTAAGTCGCAATCTGGGTATATATTTTGTTTGAACGACAGAGCAGTGAGATGGAAATCTTCCAAGCAAGAGACTGTTGCTGATTAAACAACAGAAGCAGAATATATCGCTGCAGCTGAGGCAGCAAAAGAAGCAGATTAGATCCATAAATTCCTAATTGGATTAGTAGTAGTTTTGTTAGCAGCTGAGCCCGTTCCTTTGTATTGTGACAATAATGGGGCTATAGCACAGGCTAAGGAACCAATATCTCATCAACGATCCAAGCATGTGCTACAACGTTTCCATCTAATACGTGAGATCATACATCGTGGCGATGTGAAGATCGAAAAGATCGCTTCAGATGACAAGATTGCATATCCGCTGACGAAAGCTATTGCTCAGCAGAAATTTGAGCGACACGTACATATTTCAGGTGTTAGATACTTGAGTGATTGGCTATGAGCCAAGTGGGAGATTTTTGGACAATTATAACCCATAGTATCACTATTTGTAAAAGACATTGTGGTTTTTTGTACAAATTAACTATTTGACAAAGAAAATTGGTATTTTATCATTTTTTAATTGGATTACTTGAATATATATAAATGATAAAAGTCCTTATGATTAGTTCCGGATTAATAAGATATGAGACAGTATTAATCCACGAACGGTTTAATCATTAAATATCCCTAGTCGTAGTATTATCGAGACTGGACATCGATAATGCGGAATAGACTAGTATTACACTTGTGCGTATTATGGAAGCTTAACGACATAGTTCTCATATATTTAAGTATTGGATACTTATGCAAGTGTAATAAGAGGTTCTGTTAGCCAT
Source organism: Zanthoxylum bungeanum (assembly GCA_019454045.1). Lineage (NCBI taxonomy): Eukaryota > Viridiplantae > Streptophyta > Magnoliopsida > Sapindales > Rutaceae > Zanthoxylum > Zanthoxylum bungeanum. Next base: position 3,455 of record SKCR01003435.1, read on the forward strand.
TGGACCGGGAACAGCTTCGCTCTGGATAGACCTATCAGAATCCCATTCGTAGTATGATTATGTGTCTTTGGGAATTCGCATCAGGGTAGGTGTATGTGGTCTTAACCTGAGACTTGCATCGCTAATACTTGCGACAATTAATACGTTTTGGTTTTGGTCGTCTGGAGCTTTAACAGGTTTTGTGTACCCCTCTTCTGGGTTTACTGAGAATCGTAGTGTATTGGGTGTGATGTCAAGATGGAAGTATCACTCCTATCATATGGAGAAGATGATCACGCAAGGATACAGAACTAGTACTCTCAAATTCTGCAACAATCGGGATAATATGACTAGGTCATGATTATCCGATTAAATAGACTAGTTGCTAGTGATCCGATATATGCTTCGTACGGGGCAGACAAAATTCCAGCCCCAGGCCTAGTATGTGACATCCGATACTGGATCGTAATGGGCAATACATAGTATATTATGCCTGATATAGATTATATATTCTTCGTTGAATATTTATGGAGAATTGGGTAGGCACAGTGCTTTGCTAGAAGCCACTCATGTCTTGTAAATCGGTGAGAACGTTGTACGCGGTATGCATGATATCTAGAGATCTCTTGGGTCGCTTCCCAAAGATTCACCGATGACATTTGACTCGAACAGAATTTATTTAGGATTAATTATGAAAGAGAGAAAATTAATCTACGATTAATTGCGGCAAGAATTTATCTGGGATAAAATTCATATAGAAGAGAGAATGCGATTAATTTGGAATTAATTGATTAAATAATATATTAGATATATTAATTGAAATCAAATTTCAATGCGGAATTAAAATTAGATTTTAATTCGGGCGAACGAATTAATTTGGAATTAATTCGCAAGCAACTTTCGTAATAATTTTGCTAGACATTATTATTTAATTAAATTGGATTTAATTACGTCACGACGGAAAATTCGTTTAGTTCGAAATTAAACGAACCCGAGCCCGAGCGAAGTTGCGTGTTGAGTTAGCCACTTAAATTTAGAATTTAAAAGTGGTGGGACCCACTTCACTTACATCAACTTGTTGGACATGTGATGGAAGTGGTTAGGCTTGAATTATGGATTTGATTTGTTGGCAAGTAAGGCTTGACTTTACTTATAAAACACTCAAACCAAAACCAACACTCAACCTTTGTATAAAATAATTAAGTTAACTTTGGAAGTGTAACAAGTTACTATTCACAACATTCTCTCTTCTCCTTCCTCCTTCATTGCCGAGACTATCTCTCTCACCCATGGAATTTTTGTTGTAAAAATTCTAGCAAGCTAGCACTTAAAAGAGCAAATCAAGGTGATAGGGAAACTCATCTTTGAGTTTGGAACACAACACAAAGCTTGGAGCTTTCCACAAACATCAAAGAGTTTTAAATTCTCATCCATTCATTTTAAGTAATTTTCCGCAACTTACTTTGCTTTTTATTCACACAATATCATGACTTAGAGATCCTTGGCATGTCTAGGACACTTACATGGAGCTGATCCAATCTTGGAAGACTATATATATTCAGATATGGCATGAGATCTTGATGGTAGGAAATCTACATCAGGTTTCATCTACACTTTTACAGGGGGAGCTGTGTCATGGCAGTCAAGATTGCAGAGGTGTATTGCATTATCTACAACAGAAGCTGAGTACATCACTATAGCTGAGGCAGGAAAAGAAATGTTGTGGTTAAAGCGTTTTCTCCAAGAGTTAGAGATCAAGCAGACATAATACAAGATACATTGTGACAGTCAGAGTGCTCTGGACTTGAACAAAAACTCAATGTATCATTCCCGGACGAAACACATTGATATTCGCTATCACTGGATACGCGAGGTGATGGATCAACAACTGCTGAAACTAGTGAAGATCCATACAGATGAGAAGCCAGCTGACATGTTAACAAAGGTGGTTACTCGAGACAAGCTAGAGCTGTGCAGAGACATAGCTAGGATAGCTGTCAGATAACAATTGTTTCAGATGCAGCTGGATGGGGAGAATTGTAATGAATCCAGCACATCCAACAATCATACACAAGCCTCCAAGCCAACTTTAGGTGCATGTTGAAAATGATGGTGCAACTTTTGACAATGATGCAAAATACCAAAATACATTAGGTGGAGATGTTACATTTCCATAAATTTAGGGAGTGATTGGTGGGCACTGTATAGCCAAACTTTGACTATAAATTCAGACATTGGTTGTAAGCTCAAAGCATCCCAAAGTGAGTGTTAGAGAGTGTAGTGAGGTTTTGTAAAGTTTTTACTTTGTATTTCTATTCTTGAGAGTAATAGAAACGATTTCGGTTTTTCCTCAAATACATTCTAAAGTTATCAAAGAATCACAACACTCTATGTAACATGTTCCATCTATTACAATTTTTGGATTGCTTATATTATAGGGACTAACAACCTCTCCCTCGTGGTCACTCATCATGTTATTTAAGCGTTTGATGTCCATAACCTGCAAATACGAGAAAAAAAAAATATACATTAAATGTTAACGCTTATTCTTTCAAGTCCATCAAATAGAGAAAACAAGAGGTCACTTGAACCATAAGGTCCATAACAAGGAAACAAGATATCAATGTAGTATGTTTGACTTTGAGCAGTCAGAAAGATGACATTGAAATTACTATATGCATCTAGAGATTTGAATCACTTCAATGAAATACATTATTCTAACTTTCTCACGCTTACAGGTTAAAATCCATCAATCCAAAAAGGAATCCTAGCACAACAGCCCAATCAGCAATAAAATGATAAAATTTTTATCAAAGCGATCTCTCAAGTTTCATTGGAGAGAAACGTCACAAATTATCAAACAGATTTCACAAATTCAACACATATTTCCAATAAATTATCAATCTTTTTTTAACCTCCCACCAACATATATCAGTAAGAAATATTTACCCAGAACGAAAATTTGAAAAAAAAAAAAAAACAGCTACCTGAACCGAGTACTTAACGGCAAGGCTAGCGACGGTATCACCACGCGCAATCCGATGCGAAATGCAAATTTCCCAATCGCATTTTCTCTCCAGAAACATCCATTCAAGGGGTTTCCCACAACTTCTTTAAGCTTTCAAGGAGCCATGAATGCGAAGACGATCAGGTTATTATCCGACGCGACGGATTTCCACGACCTCTACACGCGGCTGGCGCATGCGAGGTCGGTGACGCTGAGTTTTGACAATATTAAATGCAGCGTATCGGGGCAGGCGAGGGCGCTGAAGTGGGAGTTCATCGGAGGGATTACGGTTGACGGGATTGAGGCTTATGCTGAGGAGGATGAGGGGAGGTGGTTTTGGAGCTCCTCTTCCGCGTCGTTTTGGTTGCCACAGCATCTTTATTTATTTATTTTTACACACGGGTTATTCAGCTTTTATACGGGGTAGGTTTTTTTTTTTTTTTTTTTTGTTTTTTTTTTTTCGGAAAAAAATTTGATGAACCAGAAAAGGAAATACATGACGGATTGAGCAGTTGAGTTGTCATCACTATGCTCTATCTATAATATAGAGTAACTTCTCAGCTCCCAGGATAATCCTGAGATTTATCTCCCAATCTGGAAAATTCGCGCCGTTAAAGACATTATTGCCTATGACGATGTCTCTAACGCTAATCTTTCCAGTCATATTGATTGGAATAGTCCGACTATTCAATCAACGATATCGGGTACAATCAAATGTAATGATTACTATAGTCCAACTATATAATCAACTACAAGTGAATAGTTTGAATACAGTCCAACTGTTCAATAAAAATAATAAAATATTAGTCCAACTGATATAAATATATAATGACGAAATAATTTAAAAGCGTGTATTTGGAAAGTATTAAACGAAATTGAAAATATAATACTGGCCTCCCACTATTTTTTGGCGAGCCTCTAACCATCTGTTGCGTACTCGAGAGACCCAGTTTCCTAGTGGGCTAGGATCCCGTTAAATAACACACAACCTTGACTTTGGCCAACAAGCTGTATGAAACTTAACTAGGTAGATCTCTAAGATCAATTGGATCTCATCCAATTCCTAAATCCGATAGGTGGACCTCCAAGTCCAAGATATATATCCAATATATATTTCTTAACCTTTTTCCTCTGAATCAACTAAGCCTTGGCTTTGGCTCAACAAGCTTAATGATTCCAGTTAAGCGTGACCCATTGACAGTGGGAAAACTTCGTAATCCACGTCGATGTACAGAAGTGACATTGACTTTGGCCAACAAGTCACAACTTCCCAAGACATGTGATATATAACAAAGCTTTCGTGGTTCAAACACATCCGCGATGGACAATGATCTTGACTTTGGCCAACAAATCAAAGTCAATCTTGGATCTTGAGAATGAACCACTCAATGGAAGGAAAAACGCTTAATATTGAAGTGAGGGTTTTTGCGTAAATTGGCATCCAATTTAACATCTTTGATTAGGTCTCGTCATACACCCTTAAACATGCATTCTAAAAGCATAATAAGGAGCGAATAAATTAAAAATGATATGCGGATGGATATATAATAAACTTTATTCCTAGAACAAATCTCTCAATTTCCTCTCTCCCGCTAGCACTATACATACTTCTACCCAATTACATAATACATTAAAGAAACCTCATTTACTTTGGGGGGAATTGGTGAGAAGAGAAATACAAAGAGTAAAGAAATAATAGGCTGGACCCGCAGGTCCAATTTAATAAATTCCAAATTTATTACAACAATTTCCAAATTTGCTCCCGCCCTTCTAATATCCATTCGATATACATTATTCATACAAATACATCCAAGTATTCACATAAAGCATGCTATCAATCAATCTAATCCAATTAATTAATCTTTGATTAATGACCATCAAATGTTCATACAACGATTTGATTTGCGCGAGTCCAACTCGTTTAAGAATAAATACTCAAAGTACGTATTCTTGAATTATATCAAACTACAATTTTTAAATCCAATTTAATTTGTATTCAACACTAATTCGAATTTAATTCTAAATTAAATAATTACACTTATTTATGTGCCTTAAAGACTTGGATTCCAAATCCAATCCAATTGGGTTTCAAAGGCCCAATTAGCATCAAATGCTAATTTAATTAAAGTCTAATGAGCTTTCAATTAATTCTTTAGGTAGGGCTTTGGCCAATATGGATCCAATCCAATAGCCAAGGCCCAATAAGGAATCACCATTTTGCCAAAAATCAATTTAGGCCCATTAGACCCAATTAAATTATTAAAGGTCCAAAAGTTATATTTGGACTTTATGGAAATGGTTTTAGGCCCAATTTGGATTCAATCCAATTGTCCAAAACCATGTTTGGCCCAAATAAGCCCATTAAGCCCAAATACAACAAATTAGCCCAATCCAATTTAAAGATTAATTTATTATTAAAATAATATTGCAAATATCACATTAATTTAATTAAAGTGTAATTTCCATAATTAATTAATTAAAATAATATTTCTAAAACATCAATTAAACTAATTAATCATGCTTTAATTATCCAATTCATGTCCAACACAAATTGAAGCAAAATCAATCCATCACAACATGCTATAGCTCACGGCAATATCATGAAATAACATTCAATTTTGATTTCAATCCAATTAAACCAACAATTAATATTCATTCCATGCTTTAAACTCATCCAATAGTCTAAAATTAAAAAAATCACCATGAGAATGCTAGGGTATTATTTTCGGCCATGCTAAGAAATTTGGGGAAAAATTAATCTAATCAATTTTATCAAACTCTATGATGCACAAATCCAATTAATCATCATCAAAGCACAACCAAACAACCAATTTGGAAAAATACATACTCCAAGCACAAAATCCCCAAATAAAGTCTATAAACCCTAAATACAAATCATGCTTAGATATGGCTCGTGATACCATTGTTTGTGTCCTAGACATGCCCAAGGTCTCTAAGTCATGATATTGTGTGTGAATGATCAAGTGAGTTTGCGGAAAAAACTTACAATGAACGGATGTGAGATTTCAAAAATCTTTATTTGTTGGAAGCTCCAAGCTTTATGTTGAGTGTATCCAACCCAATGGTGAGTTTCCTTATCACCTTAATCAACTCCAAATATGCTAGCAAGCTTGAAATATTTGCAACAAAAACTTCAAAGAGATGGGGAGGCTCACGGCATTTTAGAGGAAAGAGAGAAGATGAAGTTTTGATATTTTGTTTTCTAAAAACTAATACCAATGTTGACTTTCCAAAAGGTGTATATCTTTTCAAAAAAAAAAAAAAAACAGAGTGTGTTGAGAGCAAGTTTTTTTAAATGCTCTCATCTACTTCCATCAACTTGGTGACAATTGATGTGAGGTAGTGGGTCCCACCACTTAAATTCAAAATTCAAGTTAGGTTAGACAACATACTTCGGGCTCGGGTTCGTTTAATCAGATTAAACGAATTTTTCCGTTGCGAAGTAATTAAATCCAATTTAATTAAATAATAATACATAACAAAATTATTACGAAAGTCGTTTACGAATTAATTCCAAATTAATTCGTTCGCCCGAATTAAAATCCAATTTTAATTCCGTAATGAAATCCGATTTCAATTAATATATCTAATATATTATTTAATCGATTAATTCCAAATTAATCGCATTCTCTCTTCTATTTGAATTTTATCCCAGATAAATTCTTACCGTAATTAATTTTGTTTATTTTCTCTCTCATAATTAATCCCATATTAATTCTGTTCGAGTCAAATGTCATCAGAGAATATTTGGGAAGCGACCCAAGAGATCCTTGGATATTTTGGCAGTAAATATGGTCATCGGACTATCCGAACATGTGCGTACCCCGTACCATGTTCTTACTGATTTATAAGACATGGTTGGCTTCTAGCAAAGCACTGTGCCTACCCAATTATCCAGAAATATTCAACGAAGAATATATAATCTGTATCAAGCATATTATACTATCTATTGCGTAATACGATCCAGTAACGGATGTCATATGCTAGGCCTGGGGCTGGAATTGTGTCTTCCCAGTACGAATCATTTATCGGATCACTAGTAACTAGTCTCTGTAATCAGATAATCATGACCTAGTCATACTATCCCGATAGCTGCAGTATTTGAGAGTACTAGTTTTGTATCCCTGCGTGATCATAATCTCCATATGACTGAAGTGATACTTCCATATTGACATCACATCCAATACACTACGATTCTCAGTAAACCCAGAAGAGGCGTACACATAACCTGTTAAAGCCCCGAACGAAAAAACCAAAGTGTACTGATTATCGCAAGTATTAGCGATGCAAGTCTCAGGGTAAGACCACATACACCTATCCTGATTCGGATTCCCATAGACACATAGTCATACTACCAATGGGATTCCGAGGGGTCTATCCAGAGCGAAGCTGTTCCCGGTCCAACGGCTAACAGAACCTCCTATCACACTTGCATAAGTATCCAATACTTAAATATATGAAAACTATGTCGTTAAGCTTCCATAACGCGCACAAGTGTAATACTAGTTTATTACGCATTATCGATGTCCAGTCTCGATAATACTACGACTATGGATATTTAATGATTAAAACGTTCGTGGATTAATACTGTCTCATATCTTATTAATCCGGAACTAATCATAAGGACTTTTATCATTTATATATATTCAAGTAATCCAATTACAAAATGATAAAATAATAATTTCCCTTGTCACATAGTTAATTTGTACAAAAACCACAATGTCTTTTACAAATAGTGATGTTATGGGTCATAATTGTCCAACATTATATAGATATGAAGTTCACTTTCTTGCGAGAAGTAGATGAGTATCTTCCTTAAGGATTGATTCAGTACTTGAAAGATTAGAGCACTCAAGTCTTCTTTTACGAATAGAAAGATTAACATTCATAATGATTCTCATATAAATCATTCGTTAGAGACTCAATGGTACTTAAGGTAAAAATAATTAGAGGGGTAAAACAGACATTATGACCCGGCTCTAATTATGAGATACTCGTGAAGGGCTAATCCGTATGTAGTGACTATATCGATGGACACCAACTTAGTTCGGCTTATTTTATCCATATACGACTACGAGAGTGCAGCTTCGGGTTTTTAGTGGGATAACCAGAAGATAATAATCCAGAATATTTAATTAAAGAGTTTAATTAATATTGCATGATTATTGGAGCTCGGAACTGTAGGTCTATTTGGTCCCCGTTGTAGGCACTGCATTTTTGCATATAAGTCATGATGATGAGTCTCACATGGAGACACTACCTCTTTAAGTTGTGGAAGTCGCGGGAAACGGACGTCGGAAGGGAAAAGTTAGAAATTGATATCTTGTTGGACTAAATTCGTTTGCTTAGCTGTGGGTTCGCTCGTTGGACCTCTGTTTTAAACTTATCCTTAGCCCAAAACCACCGTAAATCACACATTAAACACATGTTAAAATCAAGACAAATCACCTTCCCAAATTAAAAGATTCAAATCAAATCTCATCAATCACCTTCCAAATCCAATTAAATCACATACCTAAACTAAAGAAAATCAAATCAAATCAAATCCATTTACCTTCCTAGATAAAGAGATCATTTCCTTATGACACACAAAATCAAATATCCCCCATAATTACACAAAATCCTTTCCCTATTCGCATAAGGATAACCCCAACCTTTGCCTATAAAAAGAAGCCTAAACCAACCCTTCACACACTAGCTCATTCACTCCAAATGCACAGAAAAATAGTCCCTCATTACCGTGAACTGTAGTCCAGAAAATCCCTCACACAGCCGCAAAATAGCAACCTAAAATAGCCCTGCATCACCGAAAATCACAGCCCAGAAACACTCCATCCATCACCGAAAATCACAGCCCAGAAACAGCCCCTGCATCACCGAAAATCACAATCTAGGAACAGCCTCTGCATCACCGAAAATCACAGCCCTGAAACCCCTTCAATTACCGCAAAACACACCTTGAAAATCAGCCTTCAATTACCGCAAACAGCAGCCCAAATCACCTATAAATTACACATTTAAATAGTCCAAAAATAGCAGTAAAAATAGCTGAAACAGCAGCTCAAAATAGAAGAAACAGCAGCCCGAAACAGCGAGGCAATGAAGGAAAGTAATGAACCAGTGAACCGGAGGAGTTGCAGAGCATTAACCCTTCCGACGGTCGCATAACACACTTCCAAGAGATGACTTAAGAGGTTAGACCTGAGGACACCTTTTTATTCATTCCCATTTTTTGTTATTATTTCTTCGCATGTGTATTGTGAATTCATGAATGTTGTGGCCATGGGATGAATGAAATATGTGTTATCTCTTGTGGTATATCGGATGGAAACCCAAACGTAAATTCCGTAGCTGAATACGAATGGACGGTAATGCCGTCTATACTTGGGAAACAACTCCACGTACCACTTGAGAGACATACGTATGCAGTCTACTACCTCAGTAAGAAGATGCTTCCGTACAAAGCTCGCTATCAAGAAGTAGAAAAGAATTGTTTGGCAGTAGTGTGGGCGTCTGGAAAGTTGCGTCATTACTTCCAATCTTACAAGATCCAAATGGTAGCAAAGGAGAATCCTTTGAAGTATCTACATTCAGTGCCTTCGCTAGTTGGGAAGTTAGGCAAATGGTTTGTGTTGCTGACAGAGTTCGATATTGAGTACCTCACTTCCAAAGTAATCAAAGGGCGAGCCGTCACAGAGTTCCTGGCATTACAATCGATAGAAGGAGATCAATACAAGTTTGAGTTCCCAGACGAGGAAATTCATGCTATAACAGTCCAAGGATGGAAGATGTACTTTGACGGAGCAGTGAACTGTAAAGGAGATGGAATCAGAATTATGATAGTAACCCCTGAAGGAGAAACCCTACCTATGGCCAAGAGGTTGACGTTCGGAGTAACCAACAATATGGCTGAGTATGAAGCATGCGTCTTCGGATTGACGGCGTTGACAGCCTTGAAAGCTAAGAGCGTGGAAGTCTATGGAGACTCGATGTTAGTAGTTCGACAACTGCAAGGAGAATGGGAATTAAAGGAAGAACGATTGAAACCTTACTTGTTACACCTTAGGCGTCTGGCACAGGCCCTCCCTGATTGTAAGTTCCAGCACTTGCCGTGAGAAGAGAACCAAATGGCAGACGCATTGGCTACACTTGTCACAACTTGGGAAAATCTGGAGAAGTTGGTGATGAGACCTCTAGTGTTGATGACGGCGAGCAAACCTGTCTACGAGATAGAAAGGATATTAGAAGTAGAGGTCGACAATGGGAAACCTTGGTATCACGACATTCAGAGATATTTGGAACACGGGGAATTCCTGGAAGTTACAAGCAGAAAAGATAGGACAGCCATCCAGATGTTGGCTTCTCAGTATGTGAGTTTGAAGGGAGAACTCTACAATAGACAAACGAATGGCATTAAGCTGAAATGTTTAAGAAAAGAATAGGCTCAGAAGGCAATGGAAGAAGTACATGCCAGAGTATGTGGACCGCACATGAATGAATTGAATCTGTCTCACAAGATAGTAAGACAATGCTTTTAGTGGTCGACCATGGAAGCTGACTGCGCGAAGCTGGTAAAGTATTGTCATGATTGCCAAACACACGATAATTTGAACCACTTGCTACACATAGAGTTGCATGGGCTGTCAGAGCCGTGGCCTTTCTCGGCATGGGGAATTGATATGATCGGAGAAATTTGACCGAAAGCATCGAATGGACATCACTTCATAGTAGTGGCAGTAGACTACTTTTCAAAATGGGTGGAAGCCGAATCATTTCACAACGTTACAGCAAAGACGATGGAAAAGTTCATAGCCCAGAATCTCATATGTCGATATGGAATGCCGTATCATGTAGTAACAGACAATGGAGTCCAGTTTCAAGGAGAAACAAAGGCAATGCTATAGAAGTATGGGATAGGCCATCACAAGTCATCAACCTACCGACCACAAGCAAATGGGGCAGTCGAGGCGGCCAATAAGACAATAAAGAAAATGTTATCCAAAATGACAGAGAACTATAAAGATTGGGCCGATAAGCTGCCGTACGCCCTGTGGGGGTACAGAAGTTCTGTGAGAACAGCAACGGGGGCCACGCCTTACTCTTTGGTCTACGGAATGGAAGCAGTACTGCCAGTGGAAGTTGAGATACAGTCCATACGGGTATTAGCAGAAACAGAGTTACCTGAACAAGAATGGGCCTCGCATAGATTTGAACAGTTGGCACTGCTGGATGAGAAGAGAATGAAGTCCTTGTGTCATATGCAGTTATACCAGAAGAGGTTGGCTCGAGCATTCAACAAGAATATGCGTCCTACTAAGATAAAAAGGGTGATCTGGTGCTTAAGCAGTCAAAGCCGTCGACGACAGACCCGAGAGGAAAGTTCAGACCTAACTGGGAAGGACCCTATATAGTCTAGAAAGCAATGGGAAATGGGGCAGTGAGGCTGTCAGACTTAGAAGGGAATGAGTTCACTGAGCCGATCAACGTGTACAGATTAAAGCTGTATTTTGCCTGAAAAAGAGAAGGTCGAGCGATCACCAAGAGGACTGACGGAAGACCTAACCCAACGGAATAGGAAATCCATTCATGCATGCATGCATATTCGTAACGTATTTGCATTCTTTTGTTTTGTTTTGTTTTGTATTCACAAGTTTCAAAGAAGAAAAGAAGAAAGCGGCAAATGGAAGCCAACCAGAAGCATCAACATATGAGTATTAGTTTCGGGGATGAGTCCCAGGGTTGAGGCCCACATCGGCATCAGTTTCAGGGATGAGTCCCAGGGTTGAGGCCCACACCGGTATCAGTTTTGGGAAAGGAATCCCAGGGGGCGACGCCCATATTATCAGCGGTTGAAAGGAAGAATTCCGGTTGAGTGAGTGAGTAAAAAAAAAAAAAAAGAGAGAGAGAGAAGTCCTTGATGATTAGGCATATGTCCGGTGATGACATTGTTTGCTGTAGGGAGAAACCTTAGAAACGATAAGTGCAAGATGTGCTCTCGTCCGGTATTCTGAGTGGATTGATCTCGGCTAGACTCACGAGCACTTGATTACAGGATTTTAGCGGTAGAAGCCTGGGTGGTCGGCGAGATGACTAGTTGAAGAGATGGCGGATCAGTGAATGACCGTTTGCCTAGATGTCCATCATGGTTTACTTATGCTACGATATATGATATGGTTGGAAACAAAGAACAAGTCTATGAAAAGAAAAAGAAAAATAAACCACCTATAACTGATAAGCGTGAAGCTACCCATGTGCGAGTATTAGGACCACCGTGAGGAGAAATGCTACCTTAAACCATATCATTTTGAGTACGAGGAAGTAATCACAAAGTATGATCAAGACATCTCGGTTGGTTAGACCCACTGATCCAATTCTCCGAGACAAAATCATCGAGTTGGCTTATTTAAGGATTAAGCTGCGAAAGAGCCTTGGCATACACACACTAGGATTCTAGTTCAGATCACTCATGCAGACGATCGAATTTGAGTGTATTAAATACTTTGAAGGTTCTCTGGTTTCGCCACGAAGCATCCGTTGAGGACGAAAAAATGTTTAAGCCATCAGGATTATCTCGTGAGAATTAATACAGCATGTTGATATGTAATATCAACATCAATATCAGTGTGCGGGCGAGGCCTACATCAGTATCGATTTGGCGGGCGAGGCCCACATCAGCATCAGTTTGGGGGCGAGGCCCACATCAGTATCAGTTTGGGGGCGAGGCCCACATCCATATCAGTTTAGGGGCGAGGCCAACATCAGTATCGGTTTGGGGGCGAGGCCCACATCAGTACCAGTTTGGGGGCGAGGCCCACATCAGTACCAGTTTAAGGGCGAGACCCACATTAGTATCGGTTTGGGGGCGAGGCCCACATCAGTATCGATTTAGCGGGCGAGGCCCACATCAGTATCAGCTTAAGGGCGATGCCCACATCAGTATCAGTTTGGGGGCGAGGCCCACATCAGTATCGATTTAGGGGCGAGGCCCACATCAGTATCAGTTTGGGGCCGAGGCCCACATCAGTATCGATTTGGGGGCGAGGCCCACATCAGTATCAGTTTGGGGGCGAGGCCTACATCAGTAGTTTTTAGGATGAGTCCCAGGGTTGAGGACCCACTACATCATCAGTTTTGAGACGCGTCCCAGGGTTGAGGGCCCACATTATCAGTTGTAGTTCCGGGATGCGTCCCAGGGTTGATGGCCCACTACATCATCAGTTTTAGGATGCGTTCGAGGGTCGAGGGCCCACATTGTCAGCGTTATTGGGATGTGTCGCAGGGTCGAGGCCCCCGTTGTCAGTTGCAGTTCTGGGATGCGTCCTAGGGTCGAGGACCCACTGCATCGTCAGTTGTAGTTCCGGGATGCGTCCCAGGTCGAGGGCCCACTACATCATCAGTTTTAGGATGTGTCCTAGGGTCGAGGGCCCACACATCAGGCGCAGTTCCGGGATGCGTCCCAGGGTCGAAGGCCTACTGCATCATCAACTCAGTTCGAAACAGCAGACAAGTCAGGTGGCAGCTGGCGAGCCAGGTAAGTAAAAATGCATTGCATAACTTTGATAGGATTGTAATTGTCACACACTGCACAAGTCCCATCAAAGTAGGGGCGACTGTAGGCACTTCATTTTTGCATATAAGTCCCGATGATGAGTCTCACATGGAGACACTACCTCTTTAAGTTGTGGAAGTCGCGGGAAACAGACGTCAGAAGGGAAAAGTTAGAAATTGATATCTTGTTGGACTAAATTCGTTTGCTTAGCTGTGGGTTCGCTCGTTGGACCTCTGTTTTAAACTTATCCTTAGCCCAAAACCACCGCAAATAACACATTAAACACATGCTAAAATCAAGACAAATCACCTTCCCAAATTAAAAGATTCAAATCAAATCTCATCAATCACCTTCCAAATCTAATTAAATCACATACCTAAACTAAAGAAAATCAAATCAAATCAAATCCATTTACCTTCCTAGATAAAGAGATATTTTCCTTATGACACACAAAATCAAATATCCCCCATAATTACACAAAATCCTTTCCTTATTCGCATAAGCATAACCCCAACCTTTGCATATAAAAAAGAAGCCTAAACCAACCCTTCACACGCTAGCTCATTCACGCCCAAAGCATAGAAAAACAGTCCCTCATTACCGTGAACTGTAGTCCAGAAAATCCCTCACACAACCGCAATAAATCAACCTAAAATAGCCCTGCATCACCGAAAATCACAGCCCAGAAACACCCCATCCATCACCGAAAATCACAGCCCAGAAACAGCCCATGCATCACCAAAAATCACAGTTCAGGAACAGCCTCTGCATCACCGAAAATCACAGCCCTGAAACCCCTTCAATTATCGCAAAACACACCCTGAAAATCAGCCTTAAATTACCACAAACAACAGCCCAAATCACCTCTAAATTACACCTTTAAATAGTCCAAAAAACAACAGCAAAAACAATAGAAACAGTAGCCCAAAATAGAGGAAACAACATCTCGAAACAGTGAGGTAACGAAGGAAAACAACGAACCAGTGAACCGGAGGAGTTGCGGAGCATTAACCCTTCTGACGGTCGCAAAACGCACTTCCAAGAGACGACTTAAGAGGTAAGACCTGAGGGCACCTTTTTATTTATTCCTGTTCTTTTGTTATTATTTCTTCGCCTGTGAATTGTGAATTCATGAATGTTGTGGCCATGAGATGAATGAAATATGTGTTATCACTTGTGGTATATCGGATGGAAACCCAGATGTAAATTCCGTAGCCGAATCCGAATGGACGGTAATACGATCTGTACTTGGGAAACAACTCCACGTACCACTTGAGAGACACACATATTTCCTTTCATCCAATCTCATGTTTATTCTTGATTTAATTGTTTAGTATGTTATTTTCCTTTATCCATGATTTAGTTGTTTAGTATGTTCTTTTTATGCATGATTTAGGTGTTTATGTGATTAGAGGTATCATTTTTTAGTGATTCTGTTCGAACGCGTTATCAAATGCTACACGAACATATGTATTCTACCTCAGCTCGTTCGAACGCGTTATCAAACGCTACTCGAACGCGTACATTCTATTTACCATTCGAACGTGTTATTAAACGCTACTCGAACGCGTGCATTATGTTTACCGTTCGAACACGTTTATGAACACTACACGAACGCGCATGCACTGGATAGATTCCTTCATCATGTTTTGCATGTTTGTTTCCTTAGTTATTTCTTTCCCCATCATATACTTAGTTTGCGCGTCTTAATGTTTATGCTTTTACCGTCATTGTTTATTTACCTTTCCGCATTTATTTATTATGTTCATGAAATTGTGTGCTTACAGTTATTTCGACTTACTTTTATGCATGCAAACTTAGATATAGGTAGTATGCAAACTTAGATATAGGTAGTATGTAAACTTAGATATAGGTTGTTGTTGCATAGACTTGGTTAGATTATTTCACAAATCCATTTATTACAAGTGGCATAAGTAAAGAACCATTCCGAACCCAACGGTTTGAGGTCTTCCCTTGCGAGGGGTGAGTGCAGCCTTAAATCATTTTCCCATTTCACACTGGGTGGCGACTCCATGTTATTTCTTCGATTTAGTTCCCCGTGGGCTACTCCGTACTCCCGACTAGGCCGCGAGCCTGGAACAACGTCGCCGATTTCTGTGTCCTACACTCGTGCTAGCTCGATATATTATAACAGATAAAATATAATTGGATAGTCCATCATACACTCAGATAAATATATATATATATATATATATATTATTAATATGATTAATAATATTTTTTTTGTCACACTTGAAACTATATATTATTTTTAATATATGGTTTTTATAATAAATGATTATATGATAATTGCTTATTATAAATTATTTTATTAAATTATATGGTATAATTTAATAAAGATTTAGTTTAATAATTATTCTAAAAATATGTTTTGGAAACCCTTTGTTTGGAATGGAAATTAGACTTTTTTTTTATTTAGTAACATGATCAATGTCATTATGATAACATTTATGAAAATTTGTACGTTACAAATTTTACTAGTGCTGGCCGGAATTTTGATGGTGAAAATGAGAAGGGTTTTTATTTTATTTTGTAAAATAAAACCCTAAGTATAAAAAAGATAAGTGAGTTTTCCTTTTTACACTAATTCTATTGTGTGAAACCCTAGCCACCCTAGTTCATCATTTTTTCTTTCAAGTGTTGAAAGAAAATAAAAAGAAAAAAAACAAAAATAAAATTATGGTGTGATAATTTTCATCTCTAAAGTGTTTAGAGGTTGGTTTGTGAGTCAAGCCCACACTAGTTTCTGTTGGTTGTGAGACATAGCACGGAATAACATTCAGTGTCGAATAAAAAATCATCATCATCTTCTTGTCTATTACACTCTATGGTAGTGAGCAGAAAAATTGCTCATTGCTGCATCACTTTGGGTGTTTACGGGGCTCGGTTTATTTTATTTATTGTCCAATAAAATTAGGGAACATTAAGGGGTGTTTCAAGAGTTTTGTGGGGCTATTTTGGTGTGTAGGCACATATTAATGTTCATGTGATGAATATTTTTTGCATTGATCGTAAATTTTTATGTCTCTTATTTTGTATTGTTTTTGGTTTTGGGAATGTAAGGCCAAATGTCTTTTTTACAAATGTTGTATATTTTATTTTCCTATGTAAAATTTTCATTCTATGTAATTTGGAGAACCAATGCCGCAAAAGAATCAACACCACTATGTGGAACGAGATTTGAAGACCAATGGATGCCTTGAAATATTTTGTACTAATTAGATTAGTATAGGAAAAATAAGAGTCTGGTCACAACAATTCTATTTTTATGTTATATGTATATCTAATTCAAAATGTTTGAATAACATGTCGTATAGTTTAAAGTGACTACTCTTGTATTTTCACATGCCATAACATGTTTTTGGATGCATGAATATTCTAGTTATAAAATGTGATTTTATGAAATTTAAAAGGGTTATTGGAATATGATATGCATGAAAACAAATTAATAAGATTAATTGGTTTAATGGCTTAAAATTGGAAATTCTAAAATTATGGGCTTTATAAGTGCATCATTTTTCCTATTGGTATATCGGATGGAAACCTGAACGTAAATTTCATATCCGATTTTGAATGGACGGTAGTGTGGTCTGCACTCGAGATACAACTCCACGTACCATTGGAATTTATAACGTGCTTATATTAATTAAATAGTTTAATTAAAATTTTGTCCATTTTTGAATTTTAAATTTTAAACTTGTTAGTGAACTAATATTTTAATTGTTAAAATAAATTAAGTCACTAAGCTAAACTTAATTAAATTAGTTTAATTAAGTAAAATATTAGTTACGACTAATGAAAATTAGTGAATTAAAATTACAAGAGTTAAAATTGGTAAGATCATTAATTATACACTAGTGTAAAGTAGAAGTTATGTTTTAGCCGCGCATATACTTATAGACACTAGTGAATTAAAATATTAAATATTTTAAGTAGAACCCTTAAAATTTAAAATAGTGAGTGGGACATGGATATACTGTTGAATTTTTTCTAAGGTCCCAAGATCAAATCAAGACATGAAAACATACGTGAATACATCAACGGAGGTAGCGGAATACTCACATCGATCGGTTGAGTCGATTTGGAGACGAATCGAAGCCAAAAACGCACTGCCTTTGTACGCCCACTGCAGCAGCCCATGCTCACTGTCTTGGCAGTTTCGGGTCTCAAAACGAAGCTCCAAACTCCGTCGGATGAGTCCCGCCTCATGGGTGAACCTCCCTAACACCTTCGCAAGACTTGTAAGTGTGCTAGCACTTGAATTTTCACCATGAAAATCCACTCTTGGCTTCCCTATTGCTCACGTTTTTCTGGTTCAAAACCAGTGAGCATTTCATGCTTTTGGCGTGAGGAGAAGAGAGAATTTTGAGAGAGATGATCTTATGTTAAGTTATTACAAAAAATCAATTTATATTTATGCCATAATATTTATTAAATTAATAATAAACTTATGACACAAACCATGCAATGGCTTAGAGTGTCAAACACTCAATTTCCATGCAAAACCATTGAGTGCATTGTACACTATCTCAATGCAATGCATTAGAATTAAATAATGCATAATATGACATGTGTCATGTGGGCCCCACACGTTTCCAAATGAAAGTGGGCCCACGTGCACTCACACGTTCGGGTTCGATATTTCCGAAATACCGAACTTACGTCGCGACGTTAATTAAATCGAATTTAAATAAATAATTGCGCCTAGCGAAATTATTATTTACGTCGCTAACGAATTAATTCTAAATTAACTCGTTTGCCCGAATTAAAATCTAATTTTAATTTCGCGTCGAAATCGAATTTCGATTAATATATCGAATATATTAATTTACTGATTAATTCCAAATTAATCGTTATCTCTCTCTAGACGATATTTTATCCTAGATAAAATATCTCCGTAATTAATCCTAGATTAATTTTCTCTCTCATCTATATAATCCCAGATTATTCAAGAGTGCAAGTTGTGCGTCATCGGTGGATTATCGGGAAGCGACCCATGAGATCTCCGGATAAGTTGGCAGTAAATACGGTCGTCGGAGTATCCGAATCACGTACGTACCAAGTACTACGTTCTACCGATTTACGAGACAAGGTCAACTCCTAGCAAAGCACCAAGTCATCCCAATTCTCCGGACATATCCTTTTAAGAATATTTAAGATCTATATCAAGCGTAGTATACTAATGTATTGTGCATATCGGCCCAGTATCGGATAGTCACGTGCTAGGGCTGGGGCTGGATAAGTGTCTGCCCCGTCCGAAACACATATCGGATGTCTGGTAACTAGTCTCTATAATCGGATTTCATGACCTGGTCATAATATCACGATTGGATGCGCATCTCTTAAGAGCACTAATACCGTATCCTGCGTGACATCATCTCCACTATGACTGGAGTGATACTTCCGTCTTGACATCACATCCAATACACTACGATTCTCAATATACCCGGCATTGGCGTACACAGAACCGGTTAGAGTCCTAGACGACCTCAACTAAAGTATATCGATTGTCGTAAGCATTAGCGATGTAAGTCTCAGGTTAAGACTATACACACCTACCTTGATTTCGGCCTCCCATAGACACATATTCATAATACCAATGGGATTCCGAGGGGTCTATCCAGAGCGAAGCTGTTTCCCGTACCATCGGTGAAACACGACCTCCTATCGCACTTGCATAAGCATCCAATACTTATCTATATGAGAACTATGTCGTTGTGCCCTCACAACGCACACAAGTGCAATACTAGCCTATTCCGCATTATCGATGTCCAGTCTCGATAATACTCCGGCTAGGGATATTTAATGATTAATCCTTCGGGGACTGATACTGTCTCATATCATTCTCTGTCCAGGAACTAATCATAGGGACCTCTCTTCATTTATATATCTAAGGTGATCTAATCACAAATGATGAGAGTGCAATTTCCTTGTCACATAGTTAATTTGCTACAACAACACAATGATTTGTGCAAATAGTGACGCTATGGGTCATATTATCCAACAATCTCCCACTTGGCACATAGCCAGTCACTCGAGTGTCTAACACCCGAACTATGTACGGTTCGCTCAAATTGCTGAGGAAAGGTTTTCGTCAGCGGATTTGTATGATTATCGTCTGACGCGATTTACACGATCATCACATCATCATCACGATGTATGATCCGAACGAATCAGATGATATAGAAGTATATATCTGGATCGTCGATGAGACCTTTAATTCCTTAGCCTGTGCTGACGCCTAGCTCAGCTGCTAACAGAACTATATCTAATCTAATTAGATTTATTTTTGATCCAAATGGCTTCTTTTGCTGCCTCAGCCGCAGCAATTAATCCGCATTTGTTGTTTATTCGGCAACAGTTATCTTGCTCGGAAGATTTCCAACTCACTGTCCCAGTGTTCAAAAACTTATAGTACCGCGGTATTTAATTGTTTGGAAACTTGTAGCAGTGATCCCAGTCACTTCAAGTTCTCCTTCTCCATAGTTTTAGACAGCATCTTTAGTTCTCTAAGATACTAACAGATGTTCTTAACTTCAATCCAGTGACTATCACTTGGATTGACCTGATCGTGACTCCATATGCTCGAAGCGTATGAGACACCAATACAAGTACATTTTAAATGTACAATTTCCCAGAGAGTGTTAACAACTCCAAATCTATCCCAGTAGATCTTTATTCCTTGAATAAAGGTTGTTACTCCCCAGAATTCTACGGAGAATTTCTATTGAAAGAATATCTATGAAAGCCAAGCTTTCACCAATTGCTTTATTGGGAATTTCATTGTCAGTGCCCTCTCCCACTAACCTCCTTATATACACAAGAATTATTTCGTTTTGAGTCAAATCATAAATCATTATGATTATTTCAAAACGACAGTTCCAAGAACCTTATGCTTGCATTAATCCAAACATGGATTGATAACCCGCAAACCTCGTTTGTTGGTTATACAAAATCGTCAGGATGTTGTAAACATCCTCCAAAAGGTTTCATTTTCAGGAAAGCGATTTTGATCTGCATCTGACACATTTCATAAATGAAATATGCAGTATTAACAAGCATCATCAAAATGGATTTACTATGGCAACAGATAAAAGGTTGAACCGTTATTAACACAATGTTGATAACGATACCTTTTCAGTCACAAGCCTAGCTTTGTACGTTGGTTTGTTACCATCCATGTATGTCTTCCTTGAAGACGTTAATGTACCAATAGGCACAATGCCTTGTGGTACAACAACTAGTATCCAAAATAGTTGTTATACATGGAATCCACTTCGGATTCATGGCACTTTGCCATAATGGGAAGTCGATACCTCGTATCACTTCCTCAAAACGTAGTCGGTGGATATACCTTCATAAGATTGACATCTTTATGAGGTTAGATCAGAAACCCATACCCTAGGTTGTTTTCTGACTCTATCCGATCTACCCAGTTCTTGTGTATTCGAAGATTAATGGTATAGATTCATCATAGATGAATTATATGTGTTCCATTAAGGACTTCGTGCCTTGAACAGTATTACTCCGATTTTCATCGAGTATCACTATCCTCCCACTGACCAGTGCATATCGGTATTCCTCTCAGGAAAACCACATGGTGAGCAACAATCACATTGTTCTCATGTGAGAATTATAAGTACTATACTTATGGTTTCCCTTAGGATAACCTATATTGGCACTTATCCAATTTGGGTCTTTTAGTTTGGTATCATCCAAACGTTATGCCTGGCATACCCAAATTATTAGGAATGAGAAACTCTGTTTCTTTCCTGTTCATATCCTATATGATATCTGTCAAACAGATTTATATGGAACCTTATTCTAAATAAGTTTTGCACTGTAGATACATATCTGTTGAAGGAAATGGTAGCTCAGAGCGACTCGTGATAAACCTTATCATGTCCAACAAAATTCGGTTTTTAGTTTGGACACACCGTCAAACTGACGTGTCTCGGGAGGAGTCCTCATCTGAAAGAATACTATACTCTTTCATGTATGTTTGAAACTTACTGCTTAAGTATTTTCCATTACGGTCTTACCGTGACGGCATAATACTACAGTCGATCTGTTAATCTACTTCGTGTCGAAACCCTAATAGTTTCCGATCTGTGTTCTTCAAAAGAAACACATAACCATAACGTGATGTTACATCCGTTAAGGTCACGAAATATTCATGTTCACATCTAGCCTAGCTAGATATGGGCCCACTAACTTCACCATGAATAGGGCTAACAGATTGGTGGCCTTTATACTATTACCAAGTAAATAGTATTTTAGGTACTTTACCTAATAAACTAGATTCGCAGACTTTATTTGAATAGTCAAATCAGTCCTAGTACCCACTCTTCAAAAGTGTGGATATACGAGTCTCGTCAAATTGTGTCCTAGACAACAATACCACAAATAAGTCTCTATTGATCAAATCAATTTGAGCTATTTATTTGTCATTTTATATGTTTGAGATTTTATTTATATTCAAAATATAAATTCTGTCATTCACATCTAATGTATTTATCTCATTATCATCTTTATATAATGAAACACTTAGTGTTCAAGAATATAAAGGTTTATCCGCAACGGATTAAACACTGATATAGAGATAATGTCTCTAGTCAAACTAGTTACATTATAACAGTTCCTAATTTAAGTACATACCCGAAGGGTAGTTCCTAAACTTAGGTATCTACGGTCGAAACAGCAACTTTCGTCCCGTTTCCGATTCGCAGAGTAATCTCAGCTTGAAGTCAGTATCCTGCTCAAAGCAGATTCTGAACATCAATACATATATTTTATGTACCACACTAAGTATTTAAAATCTAATTTCAATACTAGTAGTGAACATAACTTTGACAAATATTTTAAAGTTAGAGCCTCACCCTTTCTTTAATTCCTTGGTGTCTGCCATATCCAAATGGTAGTTACTTAGGGATATGTTAATTATCTTTTCAATATTTCACAAACCTTTGGCCAAGCCTTGGGTTTCGGAATATTGAAACGATGTGCACCTTGTGCAACACGCCCAATTGCAAACTTTTGACTTTCACCCCTAGAATAGTCAAATCAATTCTCTAAGAATTATTAATTGCAATTTAATACTTTTAAATCTAAAGATAGATTTATTGTCAAGTATATTAAATTAAGCACTAAAGTCATCATCACATAAATCTTCCAAAGATTTTATGCTCTACTATTTGCTTAATTATGGGCTTAGTCATAATAAGTTATTTTATCAAATAAATTAACCTATTATTTATTCCCAATATGAAAATTAAATCATTTAAAGCATTTAATCCAATGATTATATATTTTAAATATTCAACTTTTCAATTCTTTCTTGATTTCAATAGTCCAACTATTTAATCAATTTAATAAGGTATAATTTATTATAATGATTACAATAATCCAATTATTTAATCAACTATAATTTTAATATTGATTACTATAATCTAATTATAAAATCAACTATCATTTTAATTCAATTATATTGATTACTATAATCCAATTATAAAATCAACTATATATTGAATGAGTTTGTATATAGTCCAACTATATATATATTTAAAACAATATAAAATATTAGTCCAACTAATACTTTTGATTAATATGACGAGTAAAATATAGATGAGCGCGTTTAGCGAGTATTCGAACGAATGTTGCAAATTCAATACTTGCCTCCCACTATTTTTCGTCGAGCCTCTAACCCTCTGTCGAGTACTCGGGAAACCGTGTTTCCTAGTGGGCTAGGATCCCGTTAAATATCACACAATCTTGACTTTGGCCAACAAATTGTATGATAATTAACTAGGTAGATCTCGAAGATCAATTGGATCTCATCCAACTCCTAGATCCAGTAGGTGGACATCCAAGTCCCAAACATATATTTTATATATGCCTATACATCGAATGTATACCCTAACCTTTTTCCTCTGAA
The DNA here is from genome assembly GCA_019454045.1 of Zanthoxylum bungeanum. Taxonomy (NCBI): domain Eukaryota; kingdom Viridiplantae; phylum Streptophyta; class Magnoliopsida; order Sapindales; family Rutaceae; genus Zanthoxylum; species Zanthoxylum bungeanum. The sequence continues at coordinate 26,966 of SKCR01003435.1, forward strand.
TCAACTAAGCCTTGGCTTTGGCACAACAAACCTAATGATCCCAGTCAAGCGCGGACCCATTGACCATGGAAGCTTCGTAATCAATGTCGTTGGACAAGAAGTGGTATTGACTTTGGCCAACAAACCACAACTTGGACAAGACACCAATATGGAACAAAGCCTCGTGATTCAAACACATCTTCGACGGACAAGGGCTTGACTTTGGCCAACAACCCATGCCAATCTAGGATCTTGAGTAAGAATCACTCAATGGAAGGAAAAAACGCATGATATTTGATGAGGGCTTTTTCGCGTGCAAATTGGCTACCAATTTAATTATCTTTGTTAAGGTCTCATCATCACACACCCTTAAACATGCATTCTAAACACATAATAAAGCGCATATGAAAATAAAATAATAATGATATGCGGATGGATACTTAACACATTGATCCTAGATCAAATCTCTCCCTTTCTCACTCAAGCTAGCACTTGTATTACTTCTACCCGTTACACTACACTTCTAAAGAAACCTCATATACATAGAGGGGAATAGGTGAGAAGAGAATACAAAGAGAATAGAGGTGATAAGGCTGGACACGCAGGTCCAATTTAATAAATCGAATTTATTACAACAATTTCTAAAATTGCCCACCCGACTAATATCCATCCGATATACATTATTCATTCAACACAACCACGTATTCACACACATAAGCATGCTATCAATCAATCTAATCAAATTAATTAATCTGATAATTAAGTGATCATCCAATGTTCAAACAACGATTTGATTTTGTTCGAGTCAAACTCGTTTTTGCGAATAAGTACTTAAAGTACGAATTCATGAATTAAATTAAACTACATCATTAAATCTAATTTAACATGTATTTAATACTAATTCACTATTCAATTCCAAATTAAATATTACACTTTTATTTAATAAACCTTTTACGATTTAAATTCCAAATCTAATCGTAACGCGTCTCAAAGACCGATTAACGTCCAACGTCAATTCAATTAAAGTCCAATGGGCTTTTGATTGATTTCTTAAGGCGTGGACTTTTGGTCAACTCGGGTCAAACCGATAACCAAAGTCCAATCCGGGATTTACCCCATAAGCCCATAAATCAATCTTGGCCCATTAGGCCCAATTGAACTTTAAAGGTTCATTAAGTCGCATTTGGGCTTTATGGTCAAGGTTTTGGGCCCAATTGGATCCAATCCATTGGCCTAAACCAAACTTGATAAATCAAGCCCAATAGGCCCAAATACAACATTTAAATCCAATTTCCAAAATTAGGCCCAAATAATTAAATTCAAAAAATCCAATTTTCCCAATTTAATTACCAAAGTGTATTACATGATCAATCAACTAAATCAACATTTCTAAAACACCATATTAGTCCAATTAATCATGCTTGATTCATTATCATATGTCCAACACACAAATTGAAAAATCAAACCCATCTACATGCTTAAAGGTCTCGGCCAAGGGAGTGATTTCATGTCCAATTCGGTTTCAATCCAATTAATCCGCAATCGACATTAAATACATATCCCGAATGATTTCCAATACATCCAATTATCAAAATCAAAATTTACCAAGACATTAGGGCATTAGTCACATTCGGCCAACTCAAAGATTTTCCAATCCAATTCGATTCAAATTAACATCAACCTAATCGATTCTAACTCATCAAATGAATTAAAAATCAAAAAATCCAAGATCCCAAAATCATCAAACCATTCGGCCAAGGACAAATATTTGGGGAAAATAATTCCAAATCATTTTTCATCAAATTAGTCCAACCAAAATGAAATTAAACATGTTATAAACATACTCAAACAAACAATTTATTCAAATCATGCTCAAATCACATTTACCCAAATTTTAAATCCCTAAAATTTCATGCTTGCAACATTAGCTCTTGATGCCATTGTTGAGTTTTTTCTAAGGTCCCAAGATCAAATCAAGACATGAAAACATGCGTGAATACATCAACGGAGGTAGCGGAATACTCACATCGATCGGTTGAGTCGATTTGGAGACGAATCGAAGCCAAAAACGCACTGCCTTTGTACGCCCACTGCAGCAGCCCATGCTCACTGTCTTGGCAGTTTCGGGTCTCAAAACGAAGCTCCAAACTCCGTCGGATGAGTCCCGCCTCATGGGTGAACCTCCCTAACACCTTCGCAAGACTTGTAAGTGTGCTAGCACTTGAATTTTCACCATGAAAATCCACTCTTGGCTTCCCTATTGCTCACGTTTTTCTGGTTCAAAACCAGTGAGCATTTCATGCTTTTGGCGTGAGGAGAAGAGATAATTTTGAGAGAGATGATCTTATGTTAAGTTATTACAAAAAATCAATTTATATTTATGCCATAATATTTATTAAATTAATAATAAACTTATGACACAAACCATGCAATGGCTTAGAGTGTCAAACACTCAATTTCCATGCAAAACCATTGAGTGCATTGTACACTATCTCCATGCAATGCATTAGAATTAAATAATGCATAATATGACATGTGTCATGTGGCCCCACACGTTTCCAAATGAAAGTGGGCCCACGTGCACTCACGCGTTCGGGTTCGATATTTCCGAAATACCGAACTTACGTCGCGACGTTAATTAAATCGAATTTAAATAAATAATTGCGCCTAGCGAAATTATTATTTACGTCGCTAACGAATTAATTCTAAATTAACTCGTTTGCCCGAATTAAAATCTAATTTTAATTTCGCGTCGAAATCGAATTTCGATTAATATATCGAATATATTAATTTACTGATTAATTCCAAATTAATCGTTATCTCTCTCTAGACGATATTTTATCCTAGATAAAATATCTCCGTAATTAATCCTAGATTAATTTTCTCTCTCATCTATATAATCCCAGATTATTCAAGAGTGCAAGTTGTGCGTCATCGGTGGATTATCGGGAAGCGACCCATGAGATCTCCGGATAAGTTGGCAGTAAATACGGTCGTCGGAGTATCCGAATCACGTACGTACCAAGTACTACGTTCTACCGATTTACGAGACAAGGTCAACTCCTAGCAAAGCACCAAGTCATCCCAATTCTCCGGACATATCCTTTTAAGAATATTTAAGATCTATATCAAGCGTAGTATACTAATGTATTGTGCATATCGGCCCAGTATCGGATAGTCACGTGCTAGGGCTGGGGCTGGATAAGTGTCTGCCCCGTCCGAAACACATATCGGATGTCTGGTAACTAGTCTCTATAATCGGATATTCATGACCTGGTCATAATATCACGATTGGATGCGCATCTCTTAAGAGCACTAATACCGTATCCTGCGTGACATCATCTCCACTATGACTGGAGTGATACTTCCGTCTTGACATCACATCCAATACACTACGATTCTCAATATACCCGGCATTGGCGTACACAGAACCGGTTAGAGTCCTAGACGACCTCAACTAAAGTATATCGATTGTCGTAAGCATTAGCGATGTAAGTCTCAGGTTAAGACTATACACACCTACCTTGATTTCGGCCTCCCATAGACACATATTCATAATACCAATGGGATTCCGAGGGGTCTATCCAGAGCGAAGCTGTTTCCCGTACCATCGGTGAAACACGACCTCCTATCGCACTTGCATAAGCATCCAATACTTATCTATATGAGAACTATGTCGTTGTGCCCTCACAACGCACACAAGTGCAATATTAGCCTATTCCGCATTATCGACGTCCAGTCTCGATAATACTCCGGCTAGGGATATTTAATGATTAATCCTTCGGGGACTGATACTGTCTCATATCATTCTCAGTCCAGGAACTAATCATAGGGACCTCTCTTCATTTATATATCTAAGGTGATCTAATCACAAATGATGAGAGTGCAATTTCCTTGTCACATAGTTAATTTGCTACAACAACACAATGATCTGTGCAAATAGTGACGCTATGGGTCATATTATCCAACATATACGACAATATATCTCGTGATCTCCATTGTTAGTCTGAAAATGAGAGATTCAAATGGCGCCTTGAGACAGCTTTATTTTCGTCCCCTATGGATGATGTCCATTTTGGGTAAATATCAAGTTTGGATTCCGAGACGATAGGAACTCTAGATGTATATGGTGAACTGACCTACCCTAGGGCGATACTTCACTAGTTAAGTCCAAGGGTTCCGAAATAATAGGTTACACTCACGAAGGAATGATTAAATATTAATCGAAATTCCTTGATCAAATCAAACAGTGGTTGGTTAATATATGAATAAGAGTTATTCCTGTATATATTTATCAACTGAGATTGTCTCGATCTATCATGCAAATACTTGACCTACCCTATGGCAGCACTTATTTATGGGATGATAGATTTTTATGGCGTAGTAATTCTCTTAGGTTTCTAATTCATTATACATGGTTTATGCATCATGTTTAATTTTATGCCTAAATGTTTGATAATTTTAATATACGATGAATGGATTTTTAATGCATGTTTACTTTATTTTATTTCAGCTATGGTTTCTCCAATAATTAATATTCTCTCTAATGATAAATTGACGGGAGAAAGTTATGTAAAATTGAAAAGTAACATGAACGCCATTCTGGTATATGAAGACCAAAAATTTATCCTGACGGAGGAGTGTCCTCCCGAGCCAGCCAGAAACTCTGGTTAATATGTGCGTGATGCTTACCAGAAATGGGTCATAGCCAATAAGAAGCTACTTGCTAGTAGGGATGTCCGAGATTCTTACTACAAAGCATGATCCTATGGCTACAACATCTTTGACGTTGGAGTCATTGCAAGGCATGTTCGAACAGCTTTCAGAGTGACATCTTCATGAGACTATGGTCTCAGTGATGACCGCTAGGATAAAGAAAATGACATCAGTCTGAGAGAATGTCTTGAGGATGATGACCTATCTCAATAAAGCTGAAACTCATGGAGCTTGTATTGACGAGTGAAGTTAGGTGATCATGATCATGGAAACTATTCCGAAGAGTTTCCTACAAATTAAAAGCAATTATGTTATAAACATGTTGTCTTTTACTTTGACTCAACGGCTAAATGAGGTCACCCATTATGAGTCCATGTTGGCGGATCCTTGTAACCCAATGGAGAGGCAAATGTTATCGAATCTTCTAAATATGGCAAGAATAAGAAGAAAGGCATTGGGAAGGCTAAGGCAAAGCCTATGAATAATAACAAGAGAAGCTCCAAGGATGCCAAGCCCAAAGGAAAGTGTTTCCATTGCAACAACGACAGACATTGGAAAAGGAAATGTCCTAAATACCTTTCTAAGCTAAATGAGAAGAAGGCCACAAGTAAATACGATTTACTTGTCATTGAATCTATTTTAATGGAGGATGATAAATCTGCATGGATTGTTGATTCTGGAGCCACTAATCATATTTGTTCTTCTTTTCAGCTATTTGATTCATAGAATGACCTTTTTGAAGGTGACTATACCATAAGGGTCAGTATAAGGGATATCATTTCAACAAGAGCTGTGAGAGTTTCCAGTTTAAGTTTTTTCAATAATAGTTATTTAAATTTAAACAATATGTTATTTATTCATGGTTTTCGCAGGAATTTGATTTATGTTTCTAAACTTTTGGATGATGGTTTTTCTTTTTCGTTTAATAATAATTTGGTTATTATTGGTAGAAATGGATTAACTATATGAACATGAAACTCTGAAAATAATTTATATATGTTAAGGTCGTTAACATATAATTCACTGCTCAACACTGAAATATTCAAGGTTGAAAAACCTAAAATAAAATGGCAAAGATTTCTCATGATGATATATATCTGTGGAATCTTAGACTTGGTCATATTAGCCTTGACCGGATAGATAGGTTGATAAGGAACAGAGCTTTAAAATAGTTAAAGCTTGGAACTTTACCAGTCTGCGAATCATGTCTAGAAGGAAAGATGACCAAGAGACCTTTTATAGGAAAATGTATAAGAGCCAGTTAACCATTTGAACTAATACATTCGGACGTTTGCGGACAGATGAATGTAAGAGCCTGAGGTGGTTATGAATACTTCATCACATTTATTGACTATTATTTTAGATATGGGTACGTTTGCCTAAAGTAGCACAAGTCATATACTTTTGAAAAGTTCAAAGAGTATCTTGCTGAGGTTGAGAACCAATTAGGTAAGATGATCAAAACTCTACGATCGGATCATGGAGAAGAATAACTTGATAGAGATTTTGAGGAATTTTTAGTTGAGCATGTGATAATATCCCAACTCACAGCACCCGAAACACCACAATAGAATGGTATTGCAGAGAGGAGAAATTGAACCTTACTAGACATGATAAGATCTATGTATAATTAGAGTTCATTGTCTAGTTCATTTTGGGGATATTCATTACAAACAACAATGTATATCCTTAATATAGTTCCATCTAAGTCTGTTCCTATGACTCCCTCAGAGTTATGGAATGGTCATAAAGCTAGTTTACGACATTTTCTCATACAAGGGTGTTCAACACATATGCTGAAGAATAAAACTACTAAGTTTGAGCCACGTTTACAGGTGTGTCTATTTGTAGGCTATCAATGGTGCAAATGATCTATTGACCTATCGTAGTGCAATTGATGATTCTGATAAAGAGTAATAGCTCAAAGCCATAAACCTTGAAATGGAGCCAAGGTACTCCAACATAGCATGGGTACTTGTAGACCAACCTTATAAGGTAAAACCCATAGGTTGAAAATAGATCTACAAGAGAAAGACAGGAGCAGATGGGATGGTACAGACCTTCAAGGCTAGGCTAGTGGCCAATGGTTATACCTCGAAAGAGGGAGTTGACTATGAGGAGACTTTCTCGCCAGTAGCCATGCTCAAATCCATATGCACTCTTCTGTCCATTACCACATATTATGACCATGAGATTTGGAAAATGGACGTCAAGACTGCATTCTTGAATGGTAATCTTGATTAGTATATCTATATGGTAGAACCATAGGAGTTCATAGTCCAAGGTCAAGAGCAAAGGGATTGCATGCTGCAAATGTCTATTTATCTCAATCTTGGAACATAAGATTTGATACCACGATCAAGTCTTATAATTTTGAGCAGAATGTCGATGAGCCTTCTGTATACAAGCGTGTCATTGATGGAAATATACTTTTCTCATTTTGTACGTTGATGATATTTTACTCATTAGGAATGATGTAAAAATATTATCGGACGTGAAAACCTGGCTAGCTAAGAAATTCCAAATGAAAGATTTGGGAGAGGCCAATTATGTACTTGGGATCTAGATTCTTCAGGATTGCAAGAAATGACTGTTAGTTATGTCTCAAGAATTCCATATCGATAAGATCATTGTGCGATTTGGGATGCAGAATTCCAAGAAAGGCAATTTACCTTATCGGCATGGAATTCATTTGTCGAATGAACAGTCTCCTAAGACACCTCAAGGAGTTGAGGAAATGAGACATATCCCATATGCTTCAACAGTCGGTAGTCTCATGTATACTATGTTATGCAAGAGAGCGGACATCTATTTTGCAGTAGGAGTAGTCAGTAGGTTTCTGTCTAACCTAGGATTAGATCATTGGGTGGCTGTGAAACATATCTCAAGTATCTTAAGAGAACGGGAAGTTATATGATTGTATATTCTGGTGAGGATATGATCCTCATGGGATATATGGACTTTGATTTTCAGATGGATGCCGATTCAAGGAAATCAACATCTGGATCAGTGTTTACCCTAGGTGGTAGGACCATTGTGTGGAGGAGCATAAAGCAATCTTGTATTGCTGACTCCATCTTGGAGGCTGAGTATGTAGCAGCTTGCGAAGCTGCTAAAGAAGCAGTCTAGCTCCGGAAGTTCTTGGGAGTTCTGGAAGTTGTTCCAGATATGGATAAACCACTCATATTTTATTATGATAATATTAGTGCTGTGGAAAATTCCAAGGAACCGAGAAGCCACAAGAGGGGAAAATATATAGAGAGAAAATATCATTTCATCAAGGAGATAGTACAGAGATGAGACATTTCTATCACGAAGATTACATCTGAAGAGAACCTGGTTGATCCGTTTTCTCTAGTGCAACTGGGATATTTTTGGGATATATGCCTTAGAGCTTCATGTAATGTAAACAGAATTATATGTTATGAAATAAAAAGATGCATTATTCATTTATAAAATTGTTTTTTTAGGTCGCATATTATAAATTATCTTGTTTACCCTTGATTACTCATGTGCCTTCAGACTTAGTGTATGAGTGTCATACGCAATAGGATTTAAGTATAATGTTAGTAATCTAATATAGTCCATAGAGAGCAAACAAAGCGGGTACTTTATTTGCGGTTTATCTGTAGTTTCGGTCCATTCTATAATTGTATGGTGACTTGATCCGGGATCGTCTATGTGGTGACATTAGAATGGAGGAACCTTATATGATATGATCATATAGGACTGGACCCAAATCGAAATGATTTTATTATAATATCCGTTAAATAAATAAATTCATTTCAATATACTAGATGGTCATGTATGGATTGATCTGAATCCAGATTATACTGTGAACTCCTTCATGGCAGGCTATGTCATTTGATTTACAAAGGTGAAGTTGGTGTAACAATCCCGACCAATAACTACGTACTTTGGGGACATGGTTTGGTGTGTAGCTGTGCATGTTTTACATAGATATGGAGTTCACTCATTCTTGCGAGAAGTAGATGAGTATCTTCATTAATGGTTGATTCGATGCTTGAACGATAATAGAACATTAAGGGGTGTTTCAAGAGTCTTGTTGGGCTGTTTTGGTGAGAAAAATTAAACCTGAAACATTGCCTTAAGACACTCATTTCAGGGGTTGATTTAGGCGTGAGCTGGTTATATTTTTGGTGAAAAATGATTTAGATTTGAGTTGCTACTCGGGGGCTGTTCCGAGGCTGAAATATTGTTAAAAATAGAAGTAAAACGTCAGTCTAGGAGCTGGTCATATTCAGCTATGGAAAAATGAAAGACATAAAAATTTTCAAGGCCGATCCAGATACCTAAGGTGTTTCCGCTGTGCTAGGAAAGTGGTTCCTACAATGACAGAACTATTGGTGACGAATCTTTATAGCTCAGAAAAATGTAATGTGAATTCACCATTTCGAAAGAGTTGAGGAAGACATTGGCCTTTTATATTGTTTGGAGCCAATTTTATGTATTCCCTTGGAAGATGCATTCATTTCTACTTCCCCAAATGACCCACATTAGCACACCTCTGCTCCATTTCTGTGGCTAAGAGAGAGTTGAAACAAATTTCCAGAAAATCTGTAACTTGCCCATTGACAACTTGACCTGCTAGCTCTTTGAAGGGAGTATGGTTCCAGCAAGCTTTCGAAATCTTGCATTGGAATAAATCATGCTCTATAGACTCTTTATGTTTTACATCTTGACGAGGAAATTCACTTAGAGATTAGGCCAAGCAAACCCCAACAAATAGATAGAACCCTAAGAACCGCGAATTTAATTTTGATAGAACAAAACCCTTCCAAGGACACAAAGAAGACTCACAAAGAACTTATCATTGAGAACCTTTAAGATGATATCTTGTTATGTTATGTTAGCACAGAGACGCCACTAAGGTTGCCACGCCTTAGATAAGTCGAAGTTTGAACAAATGGGAATCCCTCCCTTAAGCTTAAAATTTGGCTATAGCCATTTCTTTGAGAAGAAATTCGAAAATGTGTATTGATGAAGACAAAATTTATACATTATACAGTACAAGACAAATTTACTAAAATACTAGTGAAAGGTAAAAAGACCAAAATGTCCTAAAACTACCAATGTCTATTTAAAGGTCAAGCCCATAATAGTCATTTACTAAATAATAAAAATATCCCCCATCAAGATCTTATGGAAATGGAAAAAAAATCAAAAATAAAAAGTCAACAAAAGATGCATCAATTATACAAATGTCTAATAGGTCTTTTTGACTAATTAATTTAGTTCTAATCCAATTTGACCCAAAATATCTAGCTAACTAAGTTACAAATAGCCTAACTAGAGTCAACATGTCAAGCATAAAGTCAAATACAAACTCATTCGGCCGAATTACATATAATGTATAACATGGCCAAATTATTCAAAAATGTCATATCTTCAAAATTGGTTATTGCGCGTCTTCTAGTATGACTTGGGCCACATGGAATAGCTTTGGACCTACTCCATTGAAGCTCTCATGCGACACCAATATGTTCTGGAGTTGTCTATTACACTCGGTCATGACATTCTGTGCTAGCCCCGCCATTGCGTCTCTGATCTTCTTAGCACTATGGCGTGTGATTGGCCATGTTTGCACTTGCAAAGGCTCTGACGTATTACTGGCCGTGACATCTAATGTTCATTGAGTGGTTGGATTCGTGTCATTCCCTCCCTATTGAAAATGATTCGACCTCAAATCTGTACCTATATCAAAAGTAGTTAAGTCAGAAACATTAAATATAGTAGACATATTATACTCACATTGTAAGTCCAGCTTATACGCATTGTCATTAAGTCGTTTCAAAACCTTAAAATGACTGACACGCTCAAAGTGGTTTTTTACTCCCAAGTATAAGAGTGTCGAAGTAATAAAATAACCTGGTAAGTCCGGGGTCTATCCAATGAGAATAGATTTAGTAAAATAGAATGATAAGTAAAGCGAAAAGAAAAAGGTTTGATTTGTTAGAGTTGTTGGAAACTTTTAAGTGAAAATGTAGTAATAAAATGAAATGCTCGAGTTAGGGAATCCACTTTTAATATATCAAATCTAGAAATCTCGCTTAATTATAATATAGAAATTGTCTTTGTTATCCAATTAATTTATCTCAGGAATTAATCTCAGGAATTATTTATGCCAATATATAGAACCAGCCATATAGACGGTAGTCATTTCTGTCGATAACTAGTCCTGCCAAGGTACTAAGTATGCCAAAAACATAAAACCATCCACAAAGACGATGTTACCGTATAAAACCATCCATATAGGGGGTGATACCTTTTGTCTGACAAGTCCTGGCAAGGAACTCAATTATGCCAAAATCGTATAAAACCATCCATATAGGTGGTATCAAGATAAAACCAGCCATATAGGCGGTAGCCAAATTTGTCATTAATTAATCTAGATCTAAATCAAGTTTTAATCAATAGATTACAATTTATATATTATAATGTAGGCGATATTGATCTAAGTTTTCATTATAAAAGCTTCGCCCATTACCCCAGCGAAAAGAAATTAGCTACTCATTTTGTAATTAAACGTACTCGTAATCATATTACTGAAAGAAAAAGACATTGTAGGAGTGAAGCGGGGTTTACTGCTATGCCTATGATATTCGGAGACCACGATACTATTGGGCTCACAGCCCGTAGAGAGTATGGAGTAGCCCACGGGGGACAAAATCGGAGAATAAAATAGTCGCCACCTAGTGTGAACTGGGAAAAGATTTAAGCCCATACGCACCCCTCGCAAGGGAAGACCTCAAACCGTTGGGTTCAGAATGGTCCCTTACTTATGCCAGTATAATGGACAGGTTCACACAATGGTATAGCCAAGTCTTATGCAGTTCATGAAAGATAATTCAAATAAACACACAAATTTGCAAATCCATAAACATTAATATAAATAAAAATAAATTAAATTAAGAAATACATGGTATGATAACAAGAATCATAATAATCAAAAGTGGAAAAATGTCAATAAATAAATAGTAAAAAAAATGGGGTTAATCACGGTTGTATGAATATTTCCCGAGTGGTACTTGGAGTTGTTTCCCAAGTACAAGTCGCACTACCGTCCATTCGGATTCGGCTACAGAATTTATGTCTGGTTTTCATCCGATATACCGCAAAGGATAATAACACACATAGACATTAATGCGATGTAAATAACAAAATAATAAAATAAAGCATATGCGGATAATGAACGACATGAATAAATAAAATAAAGGCGAATATAAAAAAATAAAGAACAAACTAAATGCGAAATAGTAAAATAACGATGAGTAAATAAATAAATAAAAAGATAAATAACGGAAAGTCAAAGAAAGATGTGACCAGAAATTTGGCCGTCTTTAATGTAGGACTTTGCATACCCGGCTGAATGTATTTCACGTTCAGCCAGGCATACAGAGTCCGGAACTATAAAATAAATATGGTAAAGGGTGCCCTCAGGTCTTACCTTTTAAGTTGCTTCTCGGAAGCGTGTTAGGCCTTCGCCAGAATGAATAAAGTTTCGCTATTTTCCTGGTTTGCTGTTTCAGCTCACTGTTTTGCTATTTTTTGGACAGTGTCTGGAGTTTTTTGGACTATTTTTTTGGTGATTTTGGCACTGTTTTGGGGGCTGTTTTCTTCACTATTTTTGTGGTTTTAGGGACTGTTTTGTTCGTTTTTTAGGGACTGGTTTTGGGTTGTTTTGTTCGATTTTTAGGGACTAGTTTCTTCTCGATTTGGGCTTGGTTTTTCATTCAGTGGGGATTGTTGTTTTGGCTTGATTTTTGTTGTTTGTTTGTTTGTCTTCATGTGGCTGTTTGTTTTGGCTTGGTTTTTATTTTTTGTGATTTGGCTGACTTGTTGTTGCATGCACTTTTTTCCCTTGCTGGCCAATGCTTCACGTTCACGTGTTTATGTTTTTGGCTTGTTGTGTGGCTTTGGTTGTCGTGTGTGTGTGTAAGCTTTGTGTGGCTTTGGTTTCCATGTGTGTGCGTAAGCTTTATGTGGCTTTGGTTGTCGTGTATGTGTGTCCAATGGTGAGAAAAAAGAGACTTAGGTTTTTGGTTGTTGTTGCCGTGTGTGTCTGTGTGTGTGTAAGCTTACTATTTTTTTGTGTTTGTGATTTCACGTGTCAAGCTCCCTAGGGTTTGGTCAAGCGTCCTTTTTATAATGACAAGGGATCTTCAATCAAGGAAACAAATCAAATAAATTTGGGGGATATATTTTGGGAAAGAATTTTTGCAATTTTGGTGAGGAGGATATTCACAATCTCATTAATTGGAAGGTGATTTTGAGGGGATTTTAACATGTGTTTTGCATAGGATTTTTTATTTGGGAAGGCTTGGGCGTGTATGGGCCTTTGGCGTGGGCTTTGTGTGGTGTTTGGCATGGGCATGGATTGTATGGGCTTTCATGGGATGCAGGGGTTTTGGGCCGAGGATAAGGTTTGAAACAGAAACTGACTGAGTGAATCTGAGGCTGGCTAGTGAGTCCGGATCCAATAAGGTGCTAATTTTGGAGTTTTTCCTTCCGGCATTCGTTTCCCACGATTTCCATAACTTTTCAGGTAGTGCCTCCATACGAGGCTCATCATCGGGCTTATGCAAAAATGCAGTATCTACAGTCGCCCTCACTTTGATGGGCTTGTGCAGTGTGTGACAGAGACAACACTATCAAAGTCATGCATGTATTTTTACTTACCTGGTTCGTCAGTAATTGCCAGACTTACCTGTTGTTTCGCTTCGATCTCTGTGGTTCATTCCCGAACCATTCCTAATGTACGATGGTTCATTCCCGAACTGTTCCTGGTGTGAGATGGTTCATTTCTGAACCGTTACTGGTGTTAGATGGTTCATTCCCGAATCGTTCCTGGTGTGAGATGGTTCATTCCCGAACCGTTCCTGGTGTGAGATGGTTTTATCTCTGGGTTTTGTTCCCGAACTGTATTGAGTTGATGGTGAGGTTCTTTGACCCCTAGGTTTTGTTCCCGAACCACCGAGTGTGAGATGCTTTGATCTATAGGTGTTGATGGCGAGGTGTTTTGACCTCTGGGTTTTGTTCCCGAACCACCGAGTGTGAGATGCTTTGATCTCTGGGTTTTGTTCCCTAACTGAATTGAGTTGATGGCGAGGTGCTTTGACCCCTGGGTTTTGTTCCCAAACCACCGAGTGTGAGATGCTTTGATCTCTGGGTTCTGTTCCCGAACGAAATTGAGTTGATGACGAGGTGCTTTGACCCCTGGGTTTTGTTCCCGAACCACCAAGTGTGAGATGCTTTAATCTCTAGGTTCTGTTCCCGAACTGAATTGAGTTGATGGTGAGGTGCTTTGACCCCTAGGTTTTGTTCCCGAACCACCGAGTGTGAGATGCTTTGATCTCTAGGTTTTGTTCCCGAACTGAATTGAGTTGATGGCGAGGTGTTTTGACCCCTGGGTTTTATTCCCGAACCACCGAGTGTGAGATGCTTTGATCTATGGGTTCTGTTCCTGAACTAAATTGAGTCGATGGCGAGGTGCTTTGACTCCTGTGTTTTGTTCCCGAACCACCGAGTGTGAGATGCTTTGATCTCTGGATTTTGTTCCCGAACTGAATTGAGTTGATGGCGAGGTGCTTTGACCCCTGGGTTTTGTTCCTGAACCACCGAGTGTGAGATGCTTCTATCTCTGGGATTTTTTCCCGAACTGAGTTGAGTTTATGGCGAGGTGCTTTGACCCCTGGGGTTTGTTCCCGAACCACATAGTGTGAGATGCTTCGATCTCTGGGCTATATTCTTTAACTGTGCTGAGTAATGGTGTTTTTGTCCACCTGTGTGGTTTTTCGATCCACTAGGGAGTTTTTCTATGATGATGAGGTTCTTCGACCTCCAAACTGTTGATAATGCGGGTGGTGAGGCACTTCGTCCCCTGCTTGTCCTCATCTCGAGGAGTTGCACATCCTCATTCCCGAGGTTTTTCTCCATTCTCGGAGTGCAATTCTCGACTTGCTCATCCTCATTCCCGAGGAGTTTCTCGTCCTCATTTTCGAGGTTGTTTTCCATTCCCGGAGTGCCATTCCCAGCTTGTTGTCCTCATTGCCGAGGAGTTGTTCGTCTTCTCCGCTTTTATTTTCATTGCGAACACAAAATAAAAATTGTGTATATGCGACATGTATGCATATATGCATGGATGCATTCCCTATTCCGATGGGTTAGGCCTTCCTTGCTCCAGAGGGTTTTCTTCTGCAATTTAGAAATCCTTTTGGCCTTTGGTGCTCATTTGCCTGAAAAAAATCTTTGGTCGCCCCCTGGGCCTGCTTACAGTTTCCTTCTGTCAATTTTACTCCAGTGATTACTCAGTTTTCTTTGGTCTCATGGCTCAGGGTCCCGTTATGTCCTTTATCCGCAGGGTGGTAGACTGGTCGCCCCCAAACCTAGCTCAGCTTTCTGCTCTCCGCTACCCGTACCGGGTCAAGGTGGACTATGCTTTCTCGAAAGCGGCCTCATCCTTTTGGGATACTGAAAATCATTTCTTCTGATTCCCAGATTTAGAAATATGCCCTCTCCCTGAAATTGGACTCCATTGTCCGTCACTATGTGATGTGGCATTTCGTATCGACATACTATATTACGGGCTATGAAATAGTCCCAATAGTCACACATATTATTGTCCTCAAAGAATGGCCAGTAATGAAACCAGAGAACCTTCAAAACACTCAATGCAACTCAAATCCAAGTCTTTGAATAAATCATCAAAGCCAGACTCACATTGTGTTTGTGTGTAAAGGTTCATTTACAGCTTGATTCCTAGGTAAGCCAACTCAATGATTTCCTTTAAAAATTGGGATCGATGGGTCAAACCAACCTAAATATCTCAATTATGCTCTGCAATTGCCTTTTCTGTGCTCAATATGGTATGATTTTTTTTTTTTTCCTTTTCTTTTGTCTTTTTTTTACAACACACCTACCCTTTAAGGTAGCATTTCTCCTCATAGTGGTCCTAATACTCACCCATGGGTAGCTTCACGCTTATCGGTTATAGGTGGTTTAATTTTTTTTTTTCTTTAGAGATTTTTTTTTTAATTTTCAACCATACCACACATCATAACAACCTATAATTTCTTCAACTAGTCAATTTGCCAACTACTTAGGTTTTCACTGATAAGAACCTATAATTAAGTACTTACGAGTCTAACATAGATAAACTACTCAAAGTATCAGATAAAAGTATATCAAGAACTTATCGTTTCTAAGATTTCACCCTAAAGAAAACAATTTTATCATTAGACACATGCTTAACTATTAAGGACTAACAGGAAAAGACTCGAACAAGTAAGCAAAATCAATGTCTTTACGATTAATAAATGAAGGATTACAATCAAATAAATCAGGAAAATAAACATCTTTCTAATTTGCAGTCTTGTATTCTTCCGTCAGATTCTCCAACTACAGTAGTTCTTCTTCCCATTTATTTTCCTCTTTTGCAACCTCCTCTTTGTCACTGATCGAGAAGTTTTCCCAGAAATATTTCTCTTGCTCTATTTTATCTTCACTATTTTGGTCCCATGTCCCCATGCAGGAAGCTTGGTGGTTGAGAGTTTGGACGACAAAGCTTTCGGGCAGGCCAGAGTTGATCATGTAGGTGGGTGGTGGAATGGAGTGGTAATTGGGTAGAGGGTTTCTGTGTGTGTCAGGTTGTTCTTTTTCTGGGTCGGGTATCTTATGGGTGTCAATGAGGTTTTGGATCTCATGCCCGAGGCTGGTGCAATTGTCAGTTTCTTGGCTTTTCTGCTGATGGAAGTGACAGTATTGGTTTAGGTAGAAGTATTGTGGCACAGAGTTTGGAATTGGTCTAGGTTCTAAAGGTTTTAGGAGTCATTGCCCCTTCAGCTTTTCAAACACCTTTGACAAAGGTCTACCAAGATTGGAGAATCGCCTATTTCTTATGGCAGCGACCTCAGCAGTATCATTTTTGTCTCTGAAGGCCCCCCAATGGTCATTCTATTCTGGCCATAAAACTTTCTGTTCTCGGCTTCCTCTTCCTCGATACCCATGACAGTTTCTCTTAACTGTCGAAAGTCACTAATCATGGAGGTCATTCTCCTCAGATTGTTATAAATGGAAGGCTTGGTGCCTTTAATGATCATTTTAATCTGGTCATTCTCTGAGGGTCGTGTCTGTATTTTCAATAGTTGGCTTCTTCAGTGGTCTACATAATCTTTGAAGGTCTCTTATGGCTTCTACTTGGTGTTTTCTAGGTCACGGAGCGACAAGTCTATCTCCAGGTCTGTGATATATTGGTTCAAAAAGGCCTCTGCTAATGCCCTCCAGTCATCCCTGATCTTTCTCTCCGGGCCATGATACCACACTACGGGCGCCCCTTCTAGTGACATCTCGAACATCTTCTGTACCTGACATTTTGACTAACCCACTGAACTCATCGCTGAAACATATTGTCGAAGATGGACCATTGGATCTCTGTTCCCGTTGAACTTGGCCATGTTAGACATCTAAAACTGAAGAGGCAACTCTTCTTCGAAATTCATCACATCACAGTCTAACAGATCTTCATGTTTACCCTTCAGCTTGCGGGTAATTGACTCTACTTGTTCTTTGAGTTTATGTAGTTCTACCTGAGACCCGGCTACCCTTCCCGCGGTATATCATCATCAAAACATGGATTTCTTCGCTCACCCTATTTGGGGGCTCCTCACGCCTGGCATTCTCATTATTTTCTGTTCCCACTGTGCGAGGTACTGCTAGATTGGCCACAACATTGGTCAAAGCTTGCAGTTGTTCGGTAATTTTGGTGATGTCAGTTTCCAATTGATCCATACGGGAACCTTCACTACCTGACGTATTCATGCTTGCTAACCTTTTCTTGACAAGTCTTCTTTCTTCTCTAACCCAACGGATATCTATGATGGCTGTTAAGACAATGAGTTAGCATGATGCATGTATGCATGTGATGCATGAGATGCATATAGTTATCAAAACAACATATATCCTTCATACCTTATTCCTCCCACACTCATGGTAAGTCCATTTATGTCCTAGGTATGGCCCATTTTATGCACCAATGTGGGGTACACAAAAGTCATTTTCTCCTATGCTACACGGGTGAACCTTGGCTACTTCAGTCCATTTCCATCGGTAGAAGACAAAGACCGCCCATTTACAATATTGACTAAGCCTATTATGGAGATCGTGCCATTGTCTAGAAATGACGAATTGGACCCTCAATAATCACAGTTGTGGGGATGGACTTGGAGATATCCAAAAGTATACAAATATGCCATAACAAGGCGTACCCTTCATGGATGAAAGCCAGTGCAAATATCAGACTCATGCATTTGGCATATTGGGATCAAGTTTGTACCTTCTAAGCCCATCAAGGTTTTCATACAAGTTGGCCCGTTATCATTTTAAAGTGTTCAATCAGATTATTGCGAGGTGCAAACTTGTCCCAGTTGAAAAGACCCAACAGGTTTACACTTTTGCGATAAGGTGGCTAAACAACTTCAAATGAAAGGGGGCCCAAACACAAGGTGGCACATCATCATTTGGAAAACTTTTGGCCCAACCATCATAATATGCAAACTCGCCCCAGTTTAAATGGCCCAACAAGTTCGTATCTCATGACGGGAAGTCCAATGGATCCAAATGATAATGGTCCCAAACACAAGCATAGGGGTAGCTTCTGTAGGACATATAGCTATAGTTCACATGTGGGCTTATAAGGGTACGAATAAAGGCTCCCGTCGGCGAAGGGTTGGTTACAACTAGGTCTCCCCACTCAAGGGTTCGAGCGACCAAGTGAGCTCTCCTTTTTTATATCCTAAGGTACGTGCCAATGAGTGATGATGCCACATAATAATTCGCCGCCTTGAGTGAAAACGACATCACGATACATGACACCATCGGGGTAATAAGGGTATGCAAAATATATGAGACTGGGGTAACCAAAGCCAAAGCCACGAACACTAAAAGGCATTGTTTCGGGGCCGATTCTCTACCCTAGTGGAGTCGCCATCTGTATGAGCGAAGTGGGGTTTACCGCTATGCCTATAATGTTCGGAAACCCCGACATTGTTGGGCTGGCAGCTCGTAGAGAGTACGGAGTAGCCCACTGGGGACTAAACCCGAGAATAAAGGAGTCGCCTCCTAGTGTGAACTGGGAAAAGATTTAAGGCCGCACTCACCCCTCGCAAGGGAATACCTCAAACCGTTGGGTTCAGAATGGTCCTTTACTTATGCCACTATAATGGACGGGTTAACACAATGGTATAGCCAAGTCTTATGCAGTTTATGCAAGATAATTCAAATAAACACACAAATTTGCACACCTATAAACACTAATATAAATAAAAGCATATTAAATTAAGAAATACATGGTACGATAACAAGAATCATAATAATCAAAAGCGGAAAAATCTCAATAAATAAATAGTAAAGAAAATGGGGTTAATCACGGTTGTATGAATATTTCCCGAGTGGTACGTGGAGTTGTATCCCAAGTACAAACCGCACTACCGTCCATTCAGATTCAGCTACAGAATTTATGTCTGGGTTTCCATCCGATATACCGCAATGGATAATTACACACATAGACATTAATGCGATGTAAATAACAAAATAATAAAATAAAGCATATGCGGATAATGAAGGACATGAATAAATAAAATAAAGGTGAATATAAAAAATAAATAACAAACTAAATGTGAAATAGTAAAATAACGATGAGTAAATAAATAACAAAAAAAGATAAATAACGGAATGTCAAATAAAGATATGACCAGAAATTTGGCCGTCTTTAATGTAGGATTTTGCATACCCGACTGAATGCATTTCACGTTCAGCCTGACATACAGCGTCCGGAACTATAAAATAAATTTGGTAAAGGGTGCCCTCAGGTCTTACCTTTTAAGTTGCTTCTCGAAAGCGCGTTAGGCCTTCGCTGGAAGGAATAAAGTTTCACTGTTTTCCTGGTTTGCTGGTTCGCTGTTTTGCTATTTTTTGGACAGTTTTTGGACTATTTTTTGGGACTATTTTCGGACTATTTTTTGGTGATTTTGGCACTATTTTGGGGGGCTATTTTCTTAACTATTTTTTCGGTTTTAGGGACTATTTTGTTCGGATTTTAGGGACTGGTTTTTGGTTGTTTTGTTCGGTTTTTAGGGACTGGTTTCTTCTCGGTTTGGGCTTGGTTTTGTGTTCGGTTGCGACTATTATTTTGGCTTGATTTTTGTTGTTTGTTTGTCTTCACGTGGCTGTTTGTTTTGGCTTGATTTTGTTATTTGTGATTTGGCTGACTTGTTGCTGCATGCGCTATTTTCCCTTGCTGGCCAATGCTTCACGTTCACGTGTGTGTGTTTTTGGATTCTTGTGTGGCTTTGGTTGCCGTGTGTGTGTGTGTAAGCTTTGTGTGGCTTTGGTTGCCGTGTGTGTGTGTAAGCATTGTGTGGCTTTGGTTGCTGTGTCCAATGGTGAGAAAAGAGAGACTTAGGTTTTGGTTGTTGTTGCCATGTGTGTCTGTGTGTGTGTAAGTTTGTGTTTTTTTTTTTTGTGTTTGTGATTTCACGTGTCAAGCCCCCTAGGGTTTGGTCAAGCCTCCTTTTTGTAAAGACAAGGGATCTTCAATCAAGGAAACAAATCAAATAAATTTGGGGGATATATTTGGGAAATAATTTTTGCAATTTTGGTGAGGAGGATATTCACAATCTCAATAAATTGGAAGGTGATTCTGAGAGGATTTTAACATGTGTTTTGCATGGGATTTTTTATTTGGAAGGCTTGGGCGCATATGGGCCTTTGGCGTGGTCTTTGTGTGGTATTTGGCGTGGGCATGGCTTGTAAGGGCTTTCATTGGGTTACAGGGATTTTGGGCCGATGCTAAGGTTTGAAACAAAAACTGACTGAGCGAATCCGAGGTTGGCTAGTGAGTCCGGATCCAATGATTTGCTAATTTTGGATTTTTTCCTTCCGGTATTCATTTCCCGTGACTTCCATAACTTTTCAGGTAGTGCCTCCATACGAGGCTTATCATCGAGCTTATGCAAAAATACAGTGTCTACAGTCTCCCCCACTTTGATGGGGCTTGTGCAGTGTGTGACAGTGACAACCATATCAAAGTCATGAATTCATTTTTGCTTACCTGTTCGTCGGTAATTGCCGGACTTACCTATTGTTTC
This sequence comes from Zanthoxylum bungeanum, assembly GCA_019454045.1. NCBI lineage: Eukaryota > Viridiplantae > Streptophyta > Magnoliopsida > Sapindales > Rutaceae > Zanthoxylum > Zanthoxylum bungeanum. The sequence goes on from SKCR01003435.1 coordinate 47,824, forward strand.
GCTTCGATGGTTCATTCCCAAACCATTCCTAATGTGCGATGGTTCATTCCCGAACCGTTCCTGGTGTGAGATGGTTCATTTCCGAACCGTTACTGGTGTGAGATGGTTCATTCCCAAATCATTCCTGGTGTGAGATGGTTTGATCTCTGGGTTTTATTCCCGAACTGTATTGAGTTGATAGTGAGGTGTTTTGACCACTGGGTTTTGTTCCCGAGCCACTGAGTATGAGATGCTTTGATCTTTAGGATCTGTTCCCGAACTGAATTGAGTTGATGGCGAGGTGCTTTGACCCCTGGGTTTTATTCCCAAACCACCGAGTGGGAGTTGCTTTGATCTCTGGATTATGTTCCCAAACTGAATTGAGTTGATGGAAAGGTGCTTTGACCCCTGGGTTTTGTTCCTGAAACACCGAGTGTGAGATGCTTTGATCTCTGGGTTCTGATCCCAAACTGAATTGAGTTGATGCGAGGTGCTTTGACCCCTGGGTTTTGTTCCCGAACTACTGAGTGTGAGATGCTTTGATCTCTGGGTTTTGTTTCTGAAACAGAATTGAGTTGATGGCGAGGTACTTTGACCCCTGGGTTTTGTTCCCGAACCACAGAGTGTGAGATGCTTTGATCTCTGTGTTTTATTCTCGAACTGAATTGATTTGATGGCGAGGTGCTTTGACCCCTCGGTTTTGTTCCCGTACCACCGAGTGTGAGATGCTTCGATCTCTGGGATTTGTTCCCGAAATGAGTTGAATTGATGGCGAGGTCCTTTGACCCCTGGGTTTTGTTCCGGAACCACTAAGTGTGAGATGCTTCGATATCTTTGCTTTATTCCTGAACTGTGCTGAGTAATGGTATTTTTGTCCACCTGTATGGCTTTTCGATCTACTGAGGAGTTTTTCTATGACGACGAGGTGCTTTGACCTCCAAATTGTTGATAATACGGGTGGTGAGGCACTTTCTCCCCATGTTTTTCCTCATCTTGAGGAGTTGCTCTTCCTCATTCCTGAGGTTATTCTCCATTCCCGGAGTGCCATTCCCGGCTTGCTCATGTTTATTCCTGAGGAGTTGCTCGTCCTAATTCCTGAGGTTGTTCTCCATTCCCGGAGTTCCATTTCCGGCTTTTCGTCCTCATTCCCGATGAGTTACTTGTCTTCTCCACTTTTCTTTTCCATGCGAACATAAAACAAAAATTGTGTGTATGTGACATGTATGCATGTATGCATGGATGCATTCCCTATTCTGATGGGTTGGGCCTTCCTTGCGCCAGAGGGTTTTCTTCTCCCCTTTAGGAATCCTTTTGGCCTTTGGAGACCAGATATTCTGGATTCGGTCCCCAGTGGAGTCACCATCTGTACAAGCGAAGTGGGGTTTACCACTATGCCTATGATGTTCGGCGACCACGACACTGTTGGGCTCACAGCCCGTAGAGAGCACGGAGTAGCCCACGGGGGAATAAACCGGAGAATAAAGGAGTCGGCACCCAGTGTGAACTGGGAAAAGATTTAAGGCCGCACTCACCCCTCGCAAGGGAAGACCTCAAACCGTTGGGTTCAGAATGGTCTCTTACTTATGCCAGTATAATGGACGGGTTCACACAATGGTATAGCCAAGTCTTATGCAGTTCATGCAAGATAATTCAAATAAACACATAAATTTGCACACCCATAAACATTAATATAAATAAAAGAAAATTAAATTAAGAAATATATAGTACGATAACAAGAATCATAATAATCAAAAGCGGAAAAATGTCAATAAATAAATAGTAAAGAAAAGGGGGTTAATCACGGTTGTATGAATATTTCCCGAGTGGTACGTGGAGTTGTATCCTAAGTACAAACCGTACTACCGTCCATTCGGATTCGGCTACGGAATTTATGTCTGGATTTCCATCCGATATACCGTAAGGGATAATAACACATATAGACATTAATGCGATGTAAATAACAAAATAATAAAATAAAGCATATGCGGATAATGAACGACATAAATAAAAATAAAATAAAGGCGAATATAAAAAAATAAATAACAAACTAAATGCGAAATAGTAAAATAACAATGAGTAAATAAATAACAAAAAAGATAAATAACAGAACGTCAAAGAAAGATGTGACAAAAAATATTGCCGTCTTTGATGTAGGACTTTGCATACCCAGCTGAACGTATTTCACGTTCAGCCAGGCATACAGCGTCTAGAACTATAAAATAAATATGGTAATGGGTGCCCTCAAGTCTTATCTTTTAAGTTGCTTCTCGGAAGCGCGTTAGGCCTTTGCCGGAAGGAATAAAGTTTCGATGTTTTCCTGGTTTTCTGGTTCGCTGTTTCAGCTCGCTGTTTTACTTTTTTGGACTGTTTTTGTACTGTTTTTTAGACTATTTTTTTGGTGATTTTGGCACTGTTTTGGGGGTTATTTTTTACAGTTTTAAGGACAGTTTTGGGGGGCTGTTTTGTTCAATTTTTAGGGACTGGGTTTGGATTGTTTTGTTCGGTTTTTAGGGACTGGTTTCTTCTCGGTTTGGGCCTGGTTTTGTGTTCGGTATGGACTGTTGTTTTGGCTTGATTTTTGTTGTTTGTTTGTCTTCACGTGGCTTTTTGTTTTGGCTTGATTTTTGTTATTTTTGATTTGGCTGACTTGTTACTACATGCGCCGTTTTCCCTTGCTGTCTGATGCTTCACGTTCCCGTGTGTGTGTTTTTGACTTATTGTGAGGCTTTGGTTTCCATGTGTGTTTGTAAGCTTTGTGTGGCTCTGGTTGCCGTGTGTGTGTGTAAGCTTTGTGTGGCTTTGGTTGCCATGTGTGTGTGTCCAATGGTGAGAAAAAAAGAGACTTAGGTTTTTGGTTGTTATTGCCATGTGTATCTGTGTGTGTGTAAGCTTAGGGTTTTTTTTTGTGTTTGTGATTTCACATGTCAAGCCCCCTAGGGTTTGGTCAAGCCTCTTTTTTATAATGACAAGAGATCTTCAATCAAGAGAACAAATCAAATAAATTTGGGGGATATATTTTGGGAAAGAATTTTTGCAATTTTGGTGAGGAGGATTTTCACAATCTCGTTAAATTAGAAGGTGATTTTGAGGGGATTTTAACATGTGTTTTGCATCGGAGTTTTTACTTGGGAAGGCTTGGGCGTGTATGGGCCTTTGGCGTGGGCTTTGTATGGTGTTTGGTGTGGGCATGGATTGTATGGGCTTTCATGGGTTGTAGGAGTTTTGGGTCGAGGCTAAGGTTTGAAACAGAAACCGACTGAGCGAATCCGAGATTGGCTAGTGAGTCCGGATCCAATGAGGTGCTAATTTTGGAGTTTTTCCTTCCGAAATTCGTTTCCCGCGACTTCCACAACTTTTCTGGTAGTGCCTCCATACGAGGCTCATCATCGGGCTTATGCAAAACTGCAGTGTCTACAGACATTACAAAAAGCTTTATATAATTAAACACACAAGATACTCTCTCTCCAAAGTCTATAGAGAAATTAGGAAAGAAAGCATGAAAATTTCTTCTGCCGGAGGCTTTAATTTATAGGCTGAGAAATGCCCACGCGTTGCGACGCCAAGACATTACGCGTCACAACACGAATGCCACCTAATGGACACGTGTCGAGAGCGAAGCGCGTCATGCGGTGCCTTCGTCTTATTAGGCACGTCGCGACGCTTGAGACCTGGCGTGTCGCGACGCGGAAGTTATTTTTCCATTTTTTGCCCTTTTTCCAAGTCTGGCTTTTTCTATCGAGCTTCCGAGCAGTATTTTACCTACCAAATAACAGAAATAACACATTAAAAACACTCAAAACATAACTTAAAATATTATTTCACAAATGTGCCAAATTAAGGGGATTAGTGAAACTACAACTGTAAAACGATTGATTTTGCGTATAATAAATATGCACTTTTTAGTGTTCATCACACCCCCCAACCAGCTTATTACTAGTCCCTAGTAATTCAAGCGAAATCTAAAAGAAAAATTCTTATCCAAGTTAAAGATTGTTTTCTTTCTTTCTAAATGTTCAAATAAATAAATTCTCCTGTACTTTTTACCATTCTTTCATAAACTCAAAAAATAAGGTATTAACCAATTGATTATGCCCACAATATTCACAAGTATTTATTGAAAAGAGAGTGATACTTTTGTCTTAAAAATACATTAGAGTACACATATTTTGGCAATGAAAGTTTATTTATAAACATATATCTTCAATCATTGTATCGAACTTTGGGCCAGTGACTCCCAAACTAGTTGGTTTTAGGGCACTAGGTGTTAAGACACCCATACGGACTTAATTGCTCGGATCTCATATATATATATATATATATATATATTTAAAAGGTGTCCAATTTCTTTAAGCTTTCTTTTTAAACCTTGTAAAGAGCTTTGGGCCAGTGACTCCCAGACCAGTTGGCCTTAGGGCACTAAGTGTTAAAACACTCATACGGACTTAATTGCTTGAGTTAAAAAGGCTATAAAAATGAACTTATTCAAACATAAACTCAAGTCCTACCGTTTTACGCGAACAATCAATGCTTACTGAGGCAAGATGTACGATTATTAAGTAGAAGCTTTATCATTTTTTTTAAAACTAATTCAAGCTCTACCGTTTGACGCGAACAATCACTGCTTATTGAGGCAAGATGTCCGGTTACTAAATAAAAGCATGATTAGTTTTTTTTTTAATTTTAAAAAATAAATTTCATTACAGAATTTTCACTTACCACCCATGATCATATGTTACCATGTTGTTGATAATATCTATCATATGAGCATATAAAGATCAAATTTAATCAATGTTTATGGAGAATTCACAAATTTAAATGATTCAAAAAGAAATAAACAACAAATAACTTATTACGAATTATATTGAGATGCGTCTCAGGAGTGAAATCTCTTTACACAGCCACCTCTGAACAATAATTCCACTTGGTTTAGAAAAAAAATTTATTGTTAGTTTATGTGTATATATATGGATATATATTCTTACATACAAAATAAAAACAAAGTAAAAATATTTTTTAAAAAAAATAAAAACATCAATGAAACATGAAAATTATCTAGTAAACTATCCTCTCTCCCCAACCAAAATGAGACATTGTCCCCAATGTTTAAAGGAATGAGAAATAGAGTTTAGAAGATATCACATGGTTAGTGCGGAATTGACAATTTCATCTATGACTAAAGATTACAGATTAAGGTCCAGGTTTATTTTGTGTTTTTTGTCACAATCGTTACCAGACCAGTTAAATTTGGAAAGAATATGGTCGATTTTTGGTTCATAAGATAAGAGTTGGTCAATTAAATCATCAACTTTTTCTTGCAGTTAGGAAGATATCTCTTACTGGTATAACAATAACCCCATTTCTTTTGGCATCTTCAAGAAATACAAAAAGAAAATTGAAAATCCATTAACAATAAATAGCCCAATGAGTTTTTGGTGAATATTCAAGTTTGCTCATGACGCAACTGAGAATATTTCTTCCAATATTCCTAGCCCACCTGGTAAAGCAATAAGAAGATTAGCATGATTGATCATTTCAGTGAGTCTTTCAGACATACCTGGGACAATACATTCTTCTATATTTAATTTTCCGATGATGTTATCCTCTATTAAAAGTTTTGGAATGATCCCCAAAACTTGACTGCCACCTTATTGTACAACATTTGAAATACACCCCATCAATCCAAGATTGCCACCACCATATACTAAGTGCATGTTTCTGTTTTCCATAACTCTATCCAATTCTTTCGCAGCCTCAACAAATTCTGGTTTAGTTCCGGAGCTAGTTCCACAAAACACACAGATATTAGTGAATCGTCATTTTGAAGTTATCTCCATTTGTGCTACCTCTCTTAGCTAGATGTGTTGAAGAGAGAGAAGTGACAAGATGGATTTATAGATCCTAAAAAGGGTGAGTAATAAATGCACTAATACCTGCAAAATGATAATTATTAGGAAAATGGATCATGAACAAAAAAGTTTAGATACTGTCGGCAAAAAGTAAATCAAAACAGTAATTTAAAGTAAAAGAAATCAAAAAGCAATAATTTAAAATAATATATACTGTAGTTGTGATTATGACTCACATCTTCCTCTGGTTTTATGTCCAGTAACGGCTTGAACGCCCTCTATGGGTCGGGGATAGGTTTCCCATCCAACTTTCTTATAAATTGGCAAACAGAGTCTTTTAAAGTCAGATTCCCGAGACTGTATTGTTGTCTTTCTTTTTGAAATTATGTATGTAACTTGCGAATCTCTCGATGAACATATCCACTAGGATGCATCTCAATAGTCAATGATATATCATCCAAATACTCCTTACTCAAGCCATCCCTAATGAACTGAATTTTCTCTTTGTGATTATCAGAAACAATTCCTACAGAATGACAACGAATGTTGCACGTACAACGTGCACACTTATACCATGAATCATAAGAAGCCTCATCATTTCTGTGTGTGTTTTGTAAATTTTTGTCAGAGCATTTTGGGGAAGAGAAGGAAAATGTTTGCGGAGGTTTGCGAGAGTTTCTTCCAAGCTTTGGTTTGTAGGATATCAGTAATTTTAGAAGACTGAAATAACCAACTTTGAGTCACGAAGTACCGTTATCCGCTGCTTTATCGGGGTGTGAGATTAAAAAGAGAAAATATAAAAATACTACAAAACTAAGAAAAATGTAAATTAGAGAAATATTAAACAGAAAATAAAAGAAACTACATCAATCAAGGTATACTGGGTTTGACAGGAAATAAATTTCTTGAAATTTTGAGCACTCCAAAAATGGTTTCAGACGCTGTCCATTCACTTTAAATACATTACCATCCCTAGGATTCTCAATGTCAATAACCCCGTATGGGTAAACGTGTTTCACAATGAATTGGCCACTCATTTTGGATTTTAATTTTCCAGGAAATAAATGAAGACAAGAATTATAAATCAAAACCTTTTGACCAACTTCAAATATTTTTTGTGAAATTCGACTATTATGAAAGGTCTTATTTTTAGCTTTAAGAATTTTTGTGTTCTCATATGAATCATTCATTAACTCTTCAAGTTCATTTAATTGCAATTTACGTTCATGACCAGCATTTTCAAGGTCTGAATTGAATGTTTTAATAGCCCAATATGCTTTATGCTCAAGTTCAACAGTCAAATGACAAGGTGTTCCATAAACTAGACGATATGGGGACATTCCCAAAGATGTTTTGAAAGCTGTTTGGTATGCCCAAAGTGCATATGTTAGTCGAAGAGACCAATCTTTGTGATTTGGGTTAACCGTTTTTTCTAAAATTTGTTTAATCTCCATATTCGCTAATTCAACTTGGCCATTTGTCTGGGGTGATAGGAGGTGGAAACTTTATATGTCACTCTATACTTTTTCATTAATGACTCAAAGGGTCTGTTACAAAATTGTTTACCTCCATCACTTATGATGGCCTGAGGGATTCCAATTAGACTCAACATGTTTTCTTTTAAAAATTTGATCAATGTTGTGTGATCATTGTTCCGATAAGGAATTACCTCGACCTATTTTGAGATATAATCGACTGCAACTAAAATATATAAAAATCCAAATGATGGTGGAAATGAGCCCATGAAATCTATCCCATAACAATCAAAGATTTCGACGACAATGACGTGATTTAAAATCATATTTCTTTTTGAAATGGATCCCAACTTTTGACAGTTTTTGCAAGTTTTACAGAAAGTGTGTGTATCTTTAAAAATGGTGAGCCAATAAAATCTACACTGCAAGATTTTTACAGCGGTTTTCTTAGATGAAAAATGACCTCCACATGCTTCTGAATGACAAAACTGAATAACACCACTTATCACATTGTCCGGTATGTATCGTATGAAAATTTGATCAGGGCAACATTTAAACAGATATGTATCATCCTAGTAGAATCTTTTGACTTCGGTCAAAATATTCCTCATATTTTGTTGGCTCCAGTTTGGAGGTATCTTTCCTGTTGCGAGAAAATTGACAATATTAGTAAACCAAGGCATTGTGTTTACAGAGAATAAAAACTCATAGGGAAATGAGTCATTGATGGGAGTTGTATCAATTAGTGACTCATTTGTGAGTCTCGATAAATGATATGCAACCACGTTCTCTTCCCCTTTCTTTTCTTTGATTGTGAGATTGAATTCTTGAAGCAACAAAATCCACCGTATTAATCTTGGCTTGGCATACTGTTTAGATATCAAATATCTAACATCAACATGATCAGAATAAATAACGGTTGAAGAACCGATTAAATATGATCCAAATTTATCCAATGCAAATATTAAAGCAAGTAGTTCTTTTTCTGTGGTAGTGTAATTCATTTATGCACTGGTTAAAGTTCTACTTGCGTAATATATTTCATGCTGTTGGGAAGCGGCCGCGAGTGCGCAGTGGAAAATAAAAATTATTATGCCGCTTTCCCTTCGCCCAAGACCCATTTGTTTTGATTATTCTACTAGCCTAGGCATGTTACTATATATTCTAAGTATAAAACTCATAAAACATGCAAAGAACATAAACCTAAACATGCTAACTATCATAAAAACTCTAATTAAAATAAAGATAGAAAAAGACTTACTTGAACCGAAGACTCCTCCAGTCCTCCCTCCAATATACAAGCTTTTCTCGAACTCAGCAAGCTCTTCCACGTTCCAAAGAGCCACCCAAGTGTGTTTCCTCCAAATATGCACACACCAAAGCCAAAACTCAACTGCAAGACTATGCCTTGAGTGCACGGGTATTTTGCCATTAGTGCTAGCCTAGGCAAATACCTCAAAACTTTTAACTCGAGGTTCATCTAGTCAATTAGACTTAATGATCGTCAAATTCAGTGGCTTACTCTTAAACTTTAGAGTTGCTCACTTATATAAACCCAAGATATGAAAGGTTTTGGTGTAGCAAATTTGTGAAGAATTCTTTGGGTTTATATAGTGCTCCAAAGACAACAAAATTAATTAAGAATCTGATGTGGGATAAAAGCTAATTTAATCTTAGCCATTTGATCTTAATTTAGTGGTTTAATGAGATTATAAAACCCTAATAAGAGTTTGGGCCGAATTGGAATTCAAAACAAATAAAAAAAATTTACTATTCATATTACTATTCAAGTGAATAGTAATTTTTTTATTCCAATTCCCAAAGTGCCCCCATCGTCATTCACCAATCCCTAAGACACTATGGAACCTCATAAATGATCTATTCAATAATTAAACATATTGAACCATTTATGAACAATTCCTACAGCAACTATATAAGCTGTTATATTTGTATTGTGCACTGTTAACCATTGATTTCGACTTTGTTGTGTGTGACCTTTTGGGTTCCCCTCAAGTTGGACATGAAATGAATCATGATAATTTAATCGAACATAAATTATCCTCCGATCAGATGGTCGTTCGATTTTAATGACCAAGGTTGACATCTAGCAACATGCCAAGGCCCCCAAATGATAAGGAAAGATATATATACCCATTTTGTATGCGATTTACATATGATACGGTCCCTCGCCTCACTGTATCCTCACCTATTGACCTAGGGTACTGAAAGTGTCTACCCATATGGTCAAAGGTTGTTGGACAATTATGACCCATAGCATCACTATTTGTACAGATCATGGTGTTGTTGTACAAATTAACTATGTGACAAAGGAAATTGCTCTTTTATCATTTGTAATTAGATTACCAAGATATATAAATGATAAAAGGTCCTTATGATTAGTTCCGGATTGAGATGATATGAGACAGTATCAATCCACGAAGGTTTAATCATTAAATATCCCTAGTCGTAGTATTATCGAGATTTGACATCGATAATGCGGAATAGACTAGTATTACACTTGTGCGCGTTGTGGGAGCATAACGACATAGTTCTCATATATTTGGGTATAGGATACTCATGCAATTGTAATATGAGGTTTTGTTTACCGATGGTACGGAAACAGCTTCTCTCTGGATAGACCCCTCGGAATTCCATTGGTAGTATGACTATGTGTCTACGGAAGTCCGAATCAGGGTAGGTGTATTTGGTCTTAACCTGATACCTGCACCGCTAATACTTGCGACAATCAATATCTTTGGTTTTGGTCGTCCAGGGCTTTAACAGGTTCTGTGTACGCCTCTTCTGGGTATATTGAGAATCGTAGTGTATTGGGTGTGATGTCAAGATGGAAGTATCACTCCAGTCATATTGGAGATGATGATCACGTAGGATACGGAACTGGTGCTCTTTTATGCTGCAGCTATCGGGATATTATGACTACGTCATGTTTATCCGATTATAGAGACTAGTTACCAGAGATCCGATATGTGCTTCGTACGGGGCAGACACAATTCCAACCTCAGGCCTAGCACGTGACATCCGATACTGGATCGCAATATGCAATACTACGTATACTACGTCTGATAAAGATTACATATTCCTTTAAGAATATTTCTGGAGAATTGGGTAGGCACAGTGCTTTGCTAGAAGCCAACCATGTCTTGTAAATCGGTAAAAACGTAGTACTAGGTACGTACGTGTTCGGATAGTCCGACGACCGGATTTACTGCCAACATATCCAGGGATCTCATGGGTCGCTTCCCGAAGATTCACCAATGACGTATCACTCACACTTTATTAATCTGGGATTAATTATATTAGAGAGAGAAAATTAATCTGGGATTAATTACGGAGATATTTTATCTGGGATAAAATATTATTTAAAAAGAGATAACGATTAATTTGGAATTAATCGATAAAATAATATATTCGATATATTATACAAAATTGGATTTCGACGCGGAATTAAAATTAGATTTTAATTCGGGCGAACGAGTTAATTTAGAATTAATTCGTTAGCGATGTGAATAGTAATTTTGCTAGGCATAATTATTTAATTAAATTTTATTTAATTACATCGCAACAGAAAATTCGTTAATTCGGAATTAGCGAACCCGAGCCCCGGAGTGTTTGCAGGCCCACTCGCATTTCGAATTCAAGTACGGCCCACAAGTCACATCAAGCGTCAAATCATTAGACATTCAAGTGATGGATGTCTTGTCACTTTGAGTGATTGACTACTAGTCACTTTTGAGTGATTGATTGGAGTTGTTGAAAGAGTTTAATGCTTGTACCATTTTTGAAAGTTGAATTTGGTATATCATTTTAATTGATTTTAGAAATCAAACAACCAACACAACACAACTCTCACTTTCTTCTCCTCTCCTACTCTCACAGCCTTGGGCCAATTTCTTCTTTCTTTCTTCTCCAAAGCCGAGAACAAGATGAAGCAAATAGGGAATTTTATGGAAACATTTCCAAGTTGCTAGCACACTTTAGGAGTCATCCAAAGGTGATAGGGAAACAAACCCATGGGCATGGAATCACAAACAAAGCTTGGAGCTTGGAGATTCAACTTGGAGCACAAAAGGGAGCCATGGCCGAAACTTCAAGGAGTTTGAAGAAAAGTTTTATGTTCGACGCATCGCAAATCCGATCATTGTAAGTATGATTCTGCCATACTTCCTTATTGTATTCACACATGATTTACGCTTAAATCGATCTTGGTTAAACCTTAGAAACCCAACAATGGTATCAGAGCCATGATTTAAGCATGAAATTTGATTAGGGTAAAATTTGGGTAAAAATGATTTGAGCATGTTTTGATGAAATTGATTGTTGATGTATGCTTGAATGATGATAACATAGTGTTAGGCATGATCAATTTGATGAAAATTGGATTGGATCAATTTGTCCCCAAATCATTGGCTTGGCCGAATGTAAAGATGCCCTAATGTCATGGTATTTTTTTGATGATGATAATAAGCATAATTAATTGAGTAAATTGGTGTTTTGTAAATTTTAATTTGGTTAATTAATCATGGCTATACAATTTAATTAATTTAATTGTGAAATTTGGAATTTTGTGATTTAAATTAATTGGGCTTATTTTGGAATTGGGATTGAAAAGTTGTATTTGGGCTTAATGGGCTTGGTTGGGCCAAGTTTGATTTAGGCAAATTGGTTGGATCCAATTGGGCCCAAAACCATATCCATAAAGTCCAAATATAACTAAATGGACCTTTAATTTTAATTGGGCCTAATGGGACTAAATTGGTTTCTAGGCAAATAAGGGTGATTCCTTAAATGGGTTTTGGTATTTGGGTTTGACCCATATTGATCAAAGTCCATGCCTTATGAAATTAATTGAAAGCCCATTGGACTTTAATTAAATTGACATTGGATGTTAATTGGGCTTTGAGACCCGGAACGATTAGATTTGGAATCTAAGTCGTAAAGGCACATTAAAAAGTGTAAATATTTAATTTAGAATTAAATAAAGAATTAGTATTAAATACAAATTAAATTGGATTTAATATTGTAGTTTAATATAATTCAAGAATTCGTACTTTGAGTACTTATTCTTAAAACGACTTTGACTCGCGCAAAATCAAATCGTTGTTTGAACATTGGATGATCATTAATTTCAGATTAATTAATTGGATTAGATTGATTGATAACATGCTTTGTGTGAATACATGGATGCGATGTATGAATAATGCATATCGGATGGATATTAGATGGGTGAGGGAAATTTTGGAAATTATTGTAATAAATTTAGAATTTATTAAATTGGACCTGCGTGTCCAGCCTATTACCTCTTGACTCTTTGTATTTCTCTTCTCACATATTCCCCTCAATGTAAATGAGGTTTCTTTAGAAGTGTTATGTAATTGGGTAGAAGTAATATTTGTGCTAGCGGGAGAGAGGAAATGGAGAGATTTGTTCTAGGAACAATGTGTTAAGTATTCATCCGCATATAATTATTATTTTATTTATACGCGCCTTATTATGTATTTAGAATGCATGTTTAAGGGTGTATGATGATGAGACCTAACAAAGATAATTAATTGGTTGCCAATTACGTGAAAAAACCCTCAACATATATTAAGCGTTTTTTTCCTTCCATTGAGTGATTCTTACTCAATATCCAAGATTGGCACTGGTTTGTTGGCCAAAGTCAAGACCTTTGTCCATCGCGGATGTGTTTGAATCATGAAGGCTTTGTTCCATATCGGTGTCTTGTCCAAGTTATGATTTGTTGGCCAAAGTCAAGATCACTTCTTGTCCATCGACATCGATTACGAAGCTTTCGAAGGTCAATGGGTTTCGCTTAACTAGGATCATTCAGTTTGTTGTGCCAAAGCCAAGGCTTAGTTGATTCAGAGGAAAAAGGTTAGGGAATATATTAGATAAATTGGCATATATAAGATATATGTTTCGGACTTGGATGTCCACCTACTGGATCTAGGAATTGGATGAGATCCAAATTATATTAGAGATTTACCTAGTTAATTATCATACAATTTGTTGGCCAAAGTCAAGATTGTGTGTTATTTAACGGGATCCTAGCCCACTAGGAAACAAGGTTTCCCGAGTACTCCACAGAGGGTTAGAGGCTCGCCGAAAAATAGTGGGAGACAAGTATTAAATTTGCAATATTCGTTTAGTTACTTGCCAATACGAGGTCATTTCAAATTTTTCGTCAAATAATTAATATATTAGTTGGACTAATATTTAATCGTTGTTTTAATTAAACAGTTGGACTGTATTCAAATTACTTCAATTATAGTTGATTATATAATTGGATTATAGTAATCAATATATTTGAATTTAAACCAATTGAATTATAGTTGATTATATAGTTAGACTATAGTAATCAATATATTAAATAGTACCTGAAATCGTTGATTGGATAGTTGGACTATTGCAATCAAGATAATTGAAAGATTAGCGTTTAGAACATAATCCTGGGTGAAAATGTTTTTAAACGGCTTTAATTTTCAAATTGGGAATAAAATCTCATGATAGTCCTGGAGACCGAGAATTTACTTTATTTGATAGAGTGACGTCTCGAGCCTAAGCCCGAAGTTGAGCAAATAGTAGAACATGATCTTTGGAAGATTCATGTGATGATAACTTTAGTGCTCAATCCTTTAAGCTTGCCGCAAAGACTCCTTAATTTCTTAGTCAAAACTAAGGATTAGATCCTTATAGAATGATATTGAAATTGAAGGATCTTCATAGATCTATCCTTAGATCTTAGAAGTACAAATTGCAATAGAAAACTCTTGGAGAGTTAATGGCTATACTCAAGGAGACAAGCCAGAGTTTGCAAAAGGGCAAGAAGCGCAAGGCGCATCTTACTTCGACATCCCAGAAGGCCAAGGCTTGGCCAAAAGCTGCTGGGGTATGGAAAAGGGGCAAAGGCAAAATCATCACAAGTCTTCTGAGAAGACAAATGACATATCCAAAATGTCTGCCTGAAACTGTGGCAAACGGGGTCACTGGAAGCGTGACTGCCGTATGGACAAGGCAGACATGAAGGAATTGAAGACGGGCAAAGCTCCGACTTCAAATATGTTTGTCATCAACATATGCACTACTTATTAAAATTGGATTTTAGATACTAGATGTGGTACATTAAATATGTACTGATATGCATAATCTGCTAATTAGCAGGATACTGACTTCAGTTGAGATTTATCTGCGAATTGAAAACGGGACGAGAGTCGCTGTTTTAACCGTAGAAACCTAAGTTTAGGAACTACCCTTCGGGTGTGTACTTAAATTAGGAAACTGTTAAAATGTAACTAGTTTCACTAGAAACATTATCTCTATATGAGAGTATAATCCGTTGCGGATATACCTTTATATTCTAGAACACTAAAGTATTTCATTTTATAAAGATGATATTGAGATAAACACATTAGATGTGAATAATAGTATTTATATTTTGAATATAAATGAATCTCAAACATATGACATGACAAACAAATAGCTTAAACTGAATTGATCAGTTGAAACTTAAAAGTGGCACTGTTGTCTGGGACATAATTAACAAGACTCGTATATCCACACTTTCGAAGAGTGGATACTAGGACGAATTTGATTCTATTCAAATAATGTCTATGAATCTAGTTTATTAGGCAAAGTGCCTGAAATACTTTTTTCTTGGTAAAAGTGCAAATGTCACCGATCTGTTAGCCCTCGTTCATAGTGACGTAAGTGGGCCCATATCTAGATAGGCTAGAGGAAGATATGAATACTTCGTAACCTTTACGGATGTGGCATCGCGTTATGGTTATGTGTTTCTTTTGAAACACGAATCGGAAACTTTTGATTAATTCAAAGATTTTCGACACGAAGTTGACAGACAGATCGACTAAAGTATTAAAACATCATGATTAGACCATAATGGAAAATACTTAAGCAATAAGTTTCTCAAATACCTGAAAGAGTATAGTATTCTTTCAATGAGGACTCCTCCCGGAACACGTCAATTTGACAGTGTGTCCGAACAGAAAAACCAAACCTTGTTGGACATAGTAAGGTTAATCATGAGTCGCTCTGAGCTACCATTTTCCATATAGGGATACACATTAATTAGTGCAAAACCTATTTTGAATAAGGTTCCATAAAAATCTGTTAGACAGACTTCATATTAGATATGTACATGATAGAAACTGGGTTTTCTCATTCCTGAAGATTTGGGAATGTTGGGCATACGTTTGGATGATACCAAACTAGAACCCAAATAGGATAAGTGCCTAATTTGTAGGTTATCCTAGGGTAACCAAAGTATAGTACTTATACAACTCACAAGAGAACAATTTAATTGTTGCTCACCATGCGGTTTTCCTAAGATGAATACTTATATGCAGTGGTAAGTGGGAGGAAAGTAAAACTCGATGAAAATCAGAGTAATATTGTTCCAGGCACTGATTCCTTAATGGAAAACAAACAGCTCATAAAGGATGAAACTATACCAATAATCTTCGAATACATAAGAACCGCGCAAGTCGGAGAGAGTCAGAAAACAACCTTGGAGGTATGGGTTTCTGATCTCACCTCATAAAAGATGTCAATCTTATTGAGGAATATGAACTGACTACGTATGAGGAAGTGATACAAGGTATCGACTCCCTATTATGGCAAAGTGCCATGAAGTCCGAAATGGATTCCATGTATACCAACGAAGTTTAGACACTGGTTGTTGTACCGGAAGACATTGTGCCTATTGGTACTATATAAGTCTTCAAGGAAGACATACATGGAAGGCAACATACCAACGTACTAAGATGGGCTTGTAGCGAAAAGGTATCATTATCAACATTGTGTTGATTACGATGAAACCTTTTACTTGTTGCCGTGGTTAAATCCATTTGGATAATGCTTGCTGATGCTGCATGTTTCATTTATGAAATATGGCAGCTGAGCGTCAAAATCGCTTTCCTTAAAATGAAACCTTTTGGAGGATGTTTACAACATCCTGACGGTTTTATCGTACCAAAACAAGCAAAATAGGCTTGCAAGTTAATTCGATCTATTTATGGATTGAAGTAAGCATTGCGTTCTTGGAACTATCGTTTTAATGTAATCATAATGGTATATGATTTAATTCAAAACGAAAATGATTCTTGTGTATATTGGGAGGTTAGTGGGAGCGCACTGACAATAAATGTCATATATAATGATGATATGTCATTTCTTGGAAATGATAATTCCCATAATAAAATCGGTGAAAGCTTGGCTTTCATGAAAATTCTCCTAGAATTCTTGGAGAGACAACCTTTATTCTAGGAATAAGGATCTACTGGGATAGATCTAAAAGTTGTTGGCACTCTCCGAGAACTCGTACATTGAAAAATATGTACCCGACCTGGTGTCTCATATGCTTTGAGCATATGGAGTCACAATCAGGCCAATCTAAGTGATAGTCACTGGATTGATGTTAAGAACATCCTTTAGTATCTTAGATGAACTAATGATGCTTTCTTATACTATGGAGAATGAGAACTTGAAGTGACTGAGTTCACTGCTGCAAGTTTCCTAACCGATAAATACGACTATAAGTCATAATAAAGGTACTATATAGTTTGAATAACGAAACAGTGAGATGGAAATCTTCCAAGCGAGATACTGTTACTGAATAAAAAACAAAAGCGGGTTATTGCTACAGCTGAGACAGCAATAGAAGCCTTTTGGATCTTAATATCCTAATCAGATTAGGTGCAGTTCTGTTAGCAGCTGAGCTAGGCTACAGCACAGGCTAAAGAATTAATGGTCTCATCAATGATTAAGATATATACTTCAAATATTCATCTTATTCGTTCGGATCATAGGCCAAGTGGGAGATTGTTGGACAATTATGACCCATAGCATCACTATTTGTACAGATCGTGGTGTTGTTGTACAAATTAACTATGTGACAAAGGAAATTGCTCTTTTATCATTTGTAATTAGATTACCAAGATATATAAATGATAAAAGGTCCTTATGATTAGTTCAGATTGAGATGATTTGAGACAGTATCAATCCACGAAGGTTTAATCATTAAATATCCCTAGTCGTAGTATTATCGAGATTGGACATCGATAATGAAATAGACTAGTATTACACTTGTGCGCGTCGTGGGAGCATAACGGCATAGTTCTTATATATTTGGGTATAGGATACTCATGCAAGTGTAATATGAGGTTGCAATTACCGATGGTACGGAAACAGCTTCTCTCTGGATAGACCCCTTGGAATTCCATTGGTAGTATGATTATGTGTCTATGGAAGTCCGAATCAGGGTAGGTGTATTTGGTCTTAAGCTGAGACTTGCACCGCTAATACTTGCGACAATCAATATACTTTGGTTTTGGTCGTCCAGGGCTTTAACAGGTTCTGTGTACGCCTCTTCTGGGTATATTGAGAATCGTAGTGTATTGGGTGTGATGTCAAGATGGAAGTATCACTCCAGTCATAGTGGAGATGATGATCACGTAGGATACGGAACTGGTGCTCTTTTATGCTGCAACTATCGGGATATTATGACTACGTCATGTTTATCCGATTATAGAGACTAGTTACCAGAGATCCGATATGTGCTTCGTACGGGGCAGACAGAATTCCAGCCCCAGGCCTAGCACGTGACATCCGATACTGGATCGCAATACGTAATACTACGTATACAACGCCTGATAAAGATTACATATTCCTTTAAGAATATTTCTAGAGAATTGGTTAGGCACGGTGCTTTGCTAGAAGCCAACCATGTCTTGTAAATCGGTAAAAACATAGTACTAGGTACGTACGTGTTCGGATAGTCCGACAATCGGATTTACTGCCAAAATATCCAGGGATCTCATGGGTCGCTTCTCGAAGATTCACCAATGACGTATCACTCACACTTTATTAATCTGGGATTAATTATATTAGAGAGAGAAAATTAATTTGGGATTAATTACGGAGATATTTTATCTAGGATAAAATATTATTTAAAAAGAGATAACGATTAATTTGGAATTAATCGATAAAATAATAAATTCGATATATTATACGAAATTGGATTTCGACGCGGAATTAAAATTAGATTTTAATTCGGGCGAACGAGTTAATTTAGAATTAATTCGTTAGCGACGTGAATAGTAATTTTGCTAGGCATAATTATTTAATTAAATTTGATTTAATTACGTCGCAACAGGAAATTCGTTAATTCAGAATTAGCGAACTCGAGCCCGGGAGTGTTTGCAGGCCCACTCGCATTTCGAATTCAAGTGCGGCCCACAAGTCACATCAAGCGTCAAATCATTAGTCATTCAAGTGATGGATGTCTTGTCACTTTGAGTGATTGACTACTAGTCACTTTTGAGTGATTGATTGGAGTGGTTGAAAGAGTTTAATGCTTGTACCATTTTTGAGAGTTGAATTTGGTATATCATTTTAATTGATTTTAGAAATCAAAAAACCAACACAACACAACTCTAACTTTCTTCTCCTCTCCCACTCTCAAGGCCTTGGGCCAATTTCTTCTTTCTTTCTTCTCAAAAGCCGAGAACAAGATGAAGCAAATAGGGAATTTTGTGGCAAAATTTCCAAGGTGCGAGCACACTTAAGGAGTCATCAAAAGGTGATAGGGAAACAAACCCATGGGCATGGAATCACAAACAAAGCTTGGAGCTTGGAGATTCAACTTGGAGCACAAAAGGGAGCCATGGCCGAAACTTCAAGGAGATTGAAGAAATGTTTTGTGTTCGACGCATCGCAAATCCGATCATTGTAAGTATGATTCCACCATACTTCTTTATTGTATTCACACATGTTTTACGCTTAAACCGATCTTAGTTAGACCTTAGAAACCCATGTTGGATAACATGACCCATAGCGTCACTATTTGTACAGATCATAGTGTTGTTGTACAAATTAACTATGTGACAAGGAAATTGCACTCTCATCATTTGTGATTAGATCACCGTAGATGTATAAATGAAGAGAGGTCCCTATGATTAGTTCCTGGATTGAGATGATATGAGACAGTATCAGTCC
Organism: Zanthoxylum bungeanum; assembly: GCA_019454045.1. Taxonomy (NCBI): domain Eukaryota; kingdom Viridiplantae; phylum Streptophyta; class Magnoliopsida; order Sapindales; family Rutaceae; genus Zanthoxylum; species Zanthoxylum bungeanum. The sequence goes on from SKCR01003435.1 coordinate 67,157, forward strand.
ACGAAGGATTAATCATTAAATATCCCTAGCCGGAGTATTATCGAGACTGGACATCGATAATGCGGAATAGGCTAGTATTGCACTTGTGCGCGTTGTGAAGCCACAACGGCATAGTTCTCATATATTTGGGTATTGGATACTCATGCAAGTGCGATAGGAGGTTGTGTTTCACCGATGGTACGGGAAACAGCTTCGCTCTGGATAGACCCCTCGGAATCCCATTGGTATTATGACTATGTGTCTATGGGAGTCCGAAATCAGGTAGGTGTGTATGGTCTTAACCTGAGACTTGCACCGCTAATGCTTACGACAATCAGTATACTTTTGTTGAGGTCGTCTAGGACTCTAACCGGGTCTGTGTACGCCAATGCTGGGTATATTGAGAATCATAGAGTATTGGGTGTAATGTCAAGACGGAAGTATCACTCCAGTCATAGTGGAGATGATGTCACGCAGGATACGGTATTAGTGCTCTTAAGTGCTGGCCGGCCATCGGGATATTATGACAAGGTCATGTATATCCGATTATAGAGACTAGTTACCAGACATCCGATATGTGCTTCGGACGGGGCAGACACTTATCCAGCCCCAGCCCTAGCACGTGACTATCCGATACTGGGTCGATATACACGATACTTGGTATACTACGCTTGATATAGATCTTAAATATTCTTAGAGAATTGACCGGAGAATTGGATAGACTTCGTGCTTTGCTAGAAGCCGATCTTGTCTCGTAAATCGGTAGAACGTAGTACTTGGTACGTACGTGATTCGGATACTCCGACGACCGTATTTACTGCCGAATTATCCGGGGATCTCATGGGTCGCTTCCCGATAATGCACCGATGACGCATAACTCACACTCATTAATAATCTGGGATTATATAGAAGAAAGAGAAAATTAATCTAGGATTAATTACGGAGATATTTTATCTGGGATAAAATATCATCTTAAGAGAGAGAATGATTAATTTGGAATTAATCGGTAAATTAATATATTGGATATATTAAACGAAATTAGATTTCGACGCGGAATTGAAATTGGATTTTAATTCGGGCGAACGAATTAATTTAGAATTAATTCGTTAGCGACGTGAATAGTGAATTCGCTAGGCGTAATCATTTAATTACAACGCGACGGAAAACTCGCTAATTAGGAATTAGCGAAACCGAGCCCGAGTGTGATTGCGAGCGCATTCGTATTTCGAATTCGAGTGCGGCAACGCAAGTCACATCAAGCGTCAAATCATTCGTCACATCAAGCGTCAAATCAAATGTCACTTTGAGTGATGTGATTGATTGATGTGATTGATTGATTGAAAGACACACATCAAATCACTTTATTAAAGTGACTTGAATAGTTGATGGGTGTTGGTGTAATAGTGACTAGCTAATAACTTTTACCATTTTACTTTTATTTGATAAATGTTTTGGTAATTGTTTTTAGCATATTTTCTAGGAAAATATATAAGACATTTTTAAGTAAATGTTTACCAAGTCTTTTACACATTTTACACATCTCTCTCTCTCACCTTTTTCTTTCTTCTCTTCACGCCAAAATGGAAGAAAACTCACTGGTTTCATACCAGTTTTGGCGTGGACTTATGGGAAGCAATGAGTGATTTTCTTGTTAAGAAATCAAGTGCTAGCACACTTACGAGAGTTGCGAAGGTGTTAGGGAAGTCCACCCATGAGGCGGGATCCGTTCGACGAAGCTTGGAGCTTGCGGAAGGACCATTTTCACGCCCAAACCAGTGAGCAATTCTGCACAGCAGTGGCGCCAAACCAGGGAGCGATTTTGGCTTGATTCATCTTCAAATCGTCTCAACCGATCGATGTGAGTATTCCGCAACTTCGTCGATATGTATTCGCAATGTTTTTCATGCTTATAATCGATCCGGGACCTTAATAGAAACTAACAATGGCATCAAGAGCCTAGGTTTGAGCATGAAAATTTTAGGGCTTAAAATTTGGGTAAACTTGTTTTGAGCATGATTTGAATGAATTGAATGTTGAGTATGCTTATAACATGTTTAATTAGTGATGATTGGATCAATTTAATGAAATAATGATTGGATCAATTTTTCCCCAAAAATTCATGTTGGCCGAATGTGATGAGTATTTTGGAATTCTTGGAATTTTTTCATTTTGATTCATTGGATGAGTTGTAATGATGTTGGATGATGTTAATTTAAGATTGAATTGGATTTAATTTTGAATTGAACAAAATCCCCAAAATGCTTATGGTGGCCGAATGGACTTAATGCCCTAATGTCTTGGAAATTTTGATTTTGTGACATTGGATGTGAATGAAATCAAATTGGATGTGGATTTAATGTCGATTGTGGGGTCCGATTGGATTGAAACCAAATCGGACACAAAATCACTCCCTTGGCCGAGACTTAAGTAGCATGTAAAATGGGTTTGATTTTTTCATTTATGTGTTGGACATGTGATGATGATAATGAGCATGATTAATTGGACTAATTTCATGTTTTGGAAAATTGATTTGGGTGATTAATCATGTAATGCACTTTAGGTAATTAAATTGCGGAATTGGATTCATGTAATTTAGTTATTTAGGCCTTAAATTGGATTTGAGCTTATTATGTTGTAAATGGGCTTATTGGGCTTTGTTGTACAAAGTTGGATTTAGGCCAAATGGATTGGATCCAATTGGGCCCAAAGCCACTTCCGTTAAGCCCAAATGCGACTTATAAACCTTTAAAGTTAATTGGGCCTAATGGGCCTAAATTGATTTCTGGGCTTATGGGGTAACTCCTTGATTGGGCTTTGGTTGCCGAAGCCCACGCCTTAAAGAAATTAATTAAAGCCCATTAGACTTGAATTGAATTGACGTTGGACGTTAATCGGGCTTTGAGACCCGAAGCGATTAAATTTGGAATTTAAGTCGTTAAAGGTTTATTAAATAAAGTGTAATATTCAATTTGGAATTGAATAGTGAATTAGTATTAAATACATGTTAAATTGGATTTAATGATGTAGTTTAATTAATTCATGAATTCGTACTTTGAGTACTTATTCGCAAAAACGAGTTTGACTCGAGCAAAATCAAATCGTTGTTTGAACATTGGATGATCACATAATTATCAGATTAATTAATTTGATTAGATTGATTGATAGCATGCTTATGTGTGAATACGTGGTTGTGATGAATGAATAATATATATCGGATGGATATTAGTCGGGTGGGGCAATTTTGGAAATTGTTGTAATAATTCGATTTATTAAATTGGACCTGCGTGTCCAGCCTTATCACCTTTATTCTCTTTGTATTCTCTTCTCACCTATTCCCCTCAATGTAAATGAGGTTTCTTTAGAAGTGTAGTGTAACGGGTGAGAAGTAGAATACAAGTGCTAGCTTGAGTGAGAAAGGGAGAGATTTGATCTAGGATCAATGTGTTAAGTATCCATCCGCATATCATTATTATTTATTTTCATACTCGCTTTATTATGTATTTAGAATGCATGTTAAGGGTGTATGATGATGAGACCTTAACAAAGATAATGAAATTGGTAGCCAATTTGCACGCGAAAAGCCCTCATTAAAATATCATGCGTCTTTTCCTTCCATTGAGTGATTCTTGCTCAAGATCCTAGATTGGCATGGGTTGTTGGCCAAAGTCAAGCCCTTGTCCGTCGAAGATGTGCTTGAATCACGAAGCTTTGTTCATATTGGTGTCTTGTCAGAGTTTGTGGTTGTTGGCCAAAGTCAAGACCACTTCTTGTCCATTGACATTGATTACGAAGCTTCCATGGTCAATGGGTCCGCGCTTGACTGGGATCATCAGGTTTGTTGTGCCAAATCCAAGGCCTAGTTGATTCAGAGGAAAAAGGTTAGGCTATATATTGGATATATAGGCATATATAAGATATATGTTTGGGACTTGGATGTCCACCTACCGGATCTAGGAGTTGGATGAGATTCAATTGATCTTAGAGATCTACCTAATTAATTATCATACAATTTGTTGGCCAAAGTCAAGATTGTGTGATATTTAACGGGATCCTAGCCCACTAGGAAACACGGTTTCCCGAGTACTCGACAGAGGGTTAGAGGCTCGACGAAAAATAGTGGGAGGCAAGAATTGAATTTGCAATATTCGTTCAATTACTCGCCATACGCGCTCAAACAAATATCACTCGTCAAATATATTAAAAGTATTAGTTGGACAAATATTTATTGTTGTTTTAATATACAGTTGGACTGTATTATAGTTGATTATATATAATTGGATTATATTAATCAATATATTTGAATTAATTAATTTCAGCTTACAGTTGATTTTATAATTGGATTATAGTAATCAATGTAATTGAGGTTAATTAATTTGGATTATATTTGTATATAGTAGTGGACTATTATAATCATTATAATATATATAGTACCACTAATCGTTGATTAAATAGTTGGACTATTGTAATCAAGATAAAATTGAAAAGTTGGGTATTTAAAATATAATCCGGGATTAAAATATTTTAAATGATTTAACTTTCAAATTGGGAATAAATAATAGGTTACTTTATTTGATAAAATAACTTATTATACCTTACGCCCAAAATTAAGCAAAATAAGTAGAGCATAAAATCTTTGGAAGATTTATGTGATGATGACTTTAATGCTTAATTTAATATACTTGTCATAAATCTAATTTTAGATTTAAGAAGTATTAAAATTGCAATAAATAATTCTTGGAGAATTAATTGACTATTCTAGAGGTGAAAAGTCAAAGTTTGCAATTGGGCATGTAGCACGAGGTGCACATTGTTTCGATATTCTAAAAACCCAAGGCTTGGCCTAAGGTTCCTGAAATATTGAAAAGGATAATTGACATATCCCAAAGTGACTACAATTTGGATATGGCAGACACGAAGGAATTAAAGAAAGGGCAAGGCCCTGACTTTAAAAATATTTGTCAAAGTTATGTTCACTACTAGTATTGAAATTAGATTTTAAATACTTAGTATGGTACATAAAATATATGTATTGATGTTCAGAATCTGCTTTGAGCAGGATACTGACTTCAAGCTGAGATCGTTCTGCGAATCGGGAACGGGACGAAATTCGCTGTTTCGACCGTAGATACCTAAGTTTAGGAACTACCCTTCGGGTGTGTACTTAAATTAGGAACTGTTATAATGTAACTAGTTTGACTAGAGACATTATCTCTATATCAGTGTTTAATCCATTGTGGATAAACCTTTATATTCTAGAACACTAAGTGTTTCATTATATAAAGATGATACTGAGATAAACACATTAGATGTGAATAACAGAATTATATTTTGAATATAATTAAAATCTCAAAACATATAAAATGACAAATAAATAGCTCAAATTGATTTGATCAATAGAGACTTATTTGTGGCATTGTTGTCTAGGACACAATTAAACAAGACTCGTATATCCGCACTTTTGAAGAGTGGGTACTATGACTGATTTGACTATTCAAATAAAGTCTACGAATCTAGTTTGTTAGGTAAAGTACCTAAAACACTGTTTACTTGGTAATAGTGAAATGCCACCGATCTGTTAGCCCTATTCATGGTGAAGTTAGTGGGCCCATATCTAGCTAGGATAGATGTGAACATGAATATTTCGTGACCTTAACGGATGTAACATCACGTTATGGTTATGTGTTTCTTTTGAAGAACTCAGATCGGAAACTTTTAGAGTTTCGACACGAAGTAGATAAACAGATCGACTATAGTATTATGCCGTCACGGTAAGATCGTAATGGAAAATACTTAACCAGTAAGTTTCAAACATACATGAAAGATATAGTATTCTTTCAGATGAGGACTCCTCCCGAGACACGTCAGTTAGATGGTGTGTCCGAACGAAAACCAAATTTTGTTGGACATGATAAGGTTTATCACGAGTCGCTCTGAGCTATCATTCCTTCAACAGGATATGTATTAACAGTGCAAAACTTATTTAGAATAAGGTTCCATATAAATCTGTTTGACAGATATCATATAGGATATGAACAGGAAAGAAACAGGGTTTCTCATTCCTAATAATTTGGGTATGCCGGGCATAACGTTTGGATGATACCAAACTAAGAACCCAAATTGGATAAGTGCCAATTATAGGTTATCCTTGGGAAAACCATAAGTATAGTACTTATATATCTCACATGAGAACAATGATTGTTGCTCACCATGCGGTTTTCCTAAGAGGAACACCGATATGCAGTGGTCAGTGGGAGGATAGTGATACTCGATGAAAATCGGATATAATATTCGAGTACACTATTCGAGGCCAGTTAATGGAACACAAACAGTTCATCAATGATGAATCTGTACCATTAATCTTCGAATACACAAGAACCACGTAGATCGGAGAGAATCAGGAAACAACCTGGGGTATGGGTTTCTGATGTTACCCCTTAAAGATGTAAATCTTACGGAGGTATACCAACCGACTACGTACGAGGAAGTGATACAAGGTATCGACTCCCTATTATGGCAAAGTGCCATGAGTCCGAAATGGATTCCATGTATAACAAATATGTTTGGATACTAGTTGTTGTACCACAAGGCATTGTGCCTATTGGTACAATAAACGTCTTCAAGGAAGACATACATGGATGGCAACATACCAACGTACAAAGCTAGGCTTTTGACGGAAAGGTATCGTTATCAACATTGTGTTTGATTTGGTTCAACCTTTTACTGTTGCCATGGTAAATCCATTTTGAAGATGCTTGTAGATACTGCATATTTCATTTATGAAATGTGTCAGTTAATGATCAAAATCGCTTTCCTGAAAAGGAAACCGATAGGAAGAGAAGATGCTTACAACATCCTGAAAATTTTGTATAACCGACAAACAAGGTTTGCGGGTTATTCGATCCATGTTTGGATTGAAGCAAGCATAAGGTTCTTGGAACTGTCGTTTTGAAATGGTTAATGATTTGATTCAAAACGAAATGATTCTTGTGTATATAAGGAGGTTAGTGGGAGCGCACTGACAAGGAAATTCCCATAAAGCAATGGGTGAAAGCTTGGCTTTCATAGAAATTCTCCGTAGAATTCTGGAGAGTAACAACCTTTATTCAAGGAATAAAGATCTACTGGGATAGATTTGGAGTTGTTAATACTCTCTGGGAAATTGTACATTTAAAATGTACTTGATAGGGTGTCTCATACGCTTTGAGCATATGGAGTCACAATCGGGTCAATCCAAGTGATAGTCACTGGATTGAAGTTAAGGACATCTGTTAGTATCTTAGAGAACTAAAGATGTTGTCTTAAACTATGGAGAAGGAGAACTTGAAGTGACTGGGATCACTACCGCAAGTTTCCAAACAGTTAAATACTGCGGTACTATAAAGTTTGAATAACGGGACAATGAGCTGGAAATCTTCCGAGCAAGATACTGTTGCCGAATAAACAACAAATGCGGATTATTGCTGCAGCTGAGGCAGCAATAGAAGCCATTTGGGTCGATAATAAATCTAATTAGATTAGATATAGTTCTGTTAGCAGCTGAGCTAGGCATCAGCACAAGGCTAAAGAATTAAAGGTCTCATCGACGATCCAGATATATACTTCTATATCTGATTCGTTCGGATCATACATCGTGGCGATGTGATGATCGTATAAATCGCGTCAGACGATAATCATGGAAATCCGCTGACGAAAACCTTTTCTCAGCAATTTGAGCGAACCGTACATAGTTCGGGTGTTCGACACTAGAGTGACTGGCTATGTGCCAAGTGGGAGATTGTTGGATAACATGACCCATAGCGTCACTATTTGTACAGATCATAGTGTGTTGTACAAATTAACTATGTGACAAGGAAATTGCACTCTCATCATTTGTGATTAGATCACCATAAATGTATAAATGAAGAGAGGTCCCTATGATTAGTTCCTGGATTGAGATGATATGAGACAGTATCAGTCCACGAAGGATTAATCATTAAATATCCCTAGCCGGAGTATTATCGAGACAGGACATCGATAATGCGGAATAGGCTAGTATTGCACTTGTGCGCGTTGTGAAGGCACAACGGCATAGTTCTCATATATTTGGGTATTGGATACTCATGCAAGTGCGATATGAGGTTGTGTTTCACCGATGGATAGACCCCTCGAAATCCCATTGGTATTATGACTATGTGTCTATGGGAGTCCGAAATCAGGGTAGGTGTGTATGGTCTTAACCTGAGACTTGCACCGCTAATGCTTACGACAATCAGTATACTTTTGTTGAGGTCGTCTAGGACTCTAACCGGTTCTGTGTACGCCAATGCTGGGTATATTGAGAATCGTAGAGTATTGGGTGTAATGTCAAGACGGAAGTATCACTCCAGTCATAGTGGAGATGATGTCACGCAGGATACGGTATTAGTGCTCTTAAGTGCTGGCCGGCCATCGGGATATTATGACAAGGTCATGTATATCCGATTATAGAGACTAGTTACCAGACATCCGATATGTGCTTCGGACGGGGCAGACACTTATCCAGCCCCAGTCCTAGCACGTGACTATCCGATACTGGGTCGATATACACGATACTTGGTATACTACGCTTGATATAGATCTTAAATATTCTTAGAGAATATGACCGGAGAATTGGATAGACTTCGTGCTTTGCTAGAAGCCGATCTTGTCTCGTAAATCGGTAGAACGTAGTACTTGGTACGTACGTGATTCGGATACTCCGACGACCGTATTTACTGCCGAATTATCCGGGGATCTCATGGGTCGCTTCCCGATAATGCACCGATGACGCATAACTCGCACTCATTAATAATTTGGATTATATAGAAGAAAGAGAAAATTAATCTAGGATTAATTACGGAGATATTTTATCTGGGATAAAATATCATCTTAAGAGAGAGAATGATTAATTTGGAATTAATCGGTAAATTAATATATTGGATATATTAAATGAAATTAGATTTCGACGCGGAATTGAAATTGGATTTTAATTCGGGCGAACGAATTAATTTAGAATTAATTCGTTAGCGACGTGAATAGTGAATTCGCTAGGCGTAATCATTTAATTACGACGCGACGGAAAACTCGCTAATTAGGAATTAGCGAAACCGAGCCCGAGTGTGATTGCGAGCGCATTCGTATTTCGAATTCGAGTGCGGCAACGCAAGTCACATCAAGCGTCAAATCATTCGTCACATCAAGCGTCAAATCAAATGTCACTTTGAGTGATGTGATTGATTGATGTGATTGATTGATTGAAAGACACACATCAAATCACTTATTAAAGTGACTTTGAATAGTTGATGGGTGTTGGTGTAATAGTGACTAGCTAATAACTTTTACCATTTTACTTTTATTTGATAATGTTTTGGTAATTGTTTTTAGCATATTTTCTAGGAAAATATATAAGACATTTTTAAGTAAATGTTTACCAAGTCTTTTACACATTTTACACATCTCTCTCTCTCACCTTTTTCTTTCTTCTCTTCACGCCAAAATGGAAGAAAACTCACTGGTTTCATACCAGTTTTGGCGTGGACTTATGGGAAGCAATGAGTGATTTTCTTGTTAAGAAATCAAGTGCTAGCACACTTACGAGAGTTGCGAAGGTGTTAGGGAAGTCCACCCATGAGGCGGGATCCGTTCGACGAAGCTTGGAGCTTGCGGAAGGACCATTTTCACGCCCAAACCAGTGAGCAATTCTGCACAGCAGTGGCGCCAAACCAGTGAGCGTTTTTGGCTTGATTCGTCTTCAAATCGTCTCAACCGATCGATGTGAGTATTCCGCAACTTCGTCGATATGTATTCGCAATGTTTTTCATGCTTATAATCGATCTGGGACCTTAATAGAAACTAACAACCCAACAAAGGTATGATGTTGATAGTGTCATGAATCGTGCTAACCCAAGAATCTCACATGATTCTTCCGCTGTGGCCACAGTCTCAAGCAATGATCACACATATCAACTCGCGAATTGGAATACTACTCTTATAAGAAAATATTATCCGAGAGAGTGGTGATTCTCTGTTGTATCTTTACAAACTTAATGTGTTTCAAAAAATGACCCAATCATACCCTTATGACCGGATCTTTTGAACCGGGGAAGGAGAATGTCAAATTTATTTGATCCACATATAAGATTGTAAAGACATCAAGTCTAAGGACTAGTCATATAATCGATACATGAAAGTTCTCACAGACACATGGGATAAACACTCCATATGAAAACTTTCGGCAGTCAGTTCGATGGACACGAGCAACTCATGCATACATGTGATACACCAAGTGGACGGTTCTCCGTTAGTAGCCTATGAGATCGGCTACCCCACTTAAGGGTGGATCATATCATCATGCTAGTCTCTCCGCTTTATGAACGCCTAGATTATTCATAAAACTATGACTATGAACATTTAAGAGTAATGATTCTCATAAGGCGTGGAAGTCATCGTCTTATTACTGTAATGGCTTTATTACAGTGTTGATGATTCATATAAGTTATGTAAGACACGTATAATAAAGAATGTCATTTTATTAATTAATGAAAATATTACAAATACATGTACATATAGCCCATCCACAAGTTGGGTATATGGCATATCCCTAACAATCTCCCACTTGCAATATAGCCAACTAGTATGAATCTGGACACCATACTCTCGGGTGTGCCTATCATGCTTTTGTTGAGTCAGCCATTTAGTCAGAGAATCTGCAAGATTATCTTCTGTGGGTATTTTCTCTATAATAACTTCTTTTCTCTCAATAATCTACCTGATGGGATGAAATCGCTTGAGTACATGCTCGGATTTCTGGTGGGACCTTGGTTCCCTTGATTGAGCAATGGCGCCCATGTTGTCACAGTACATCGTGAAAGCATTCTTTATCGCGGGAAGCACTTCCAGTTCCGTGATGAGCTTCTTTAGTAGCCTCAGATGCTGCAATATACTCGAGTTCAGTGGTGGACTTCGCTGTATTTGACTGCTTTGAGTTTTTCCAACTGACAGCACCGCCATTCAAAATAAACAGATATCCTGTTTGCGATCTGCTGTCATCCCTATTGGTCTGAAATCTCGCATCACAGTAACCAATGACTTTCATCTCAGAACAATCTTCATATGTCAAAAACATATCCTTAGTTCTTCTCAGATACTTGAGGATTATTTTGACAGCTGCCCAGTGTTGCTCACCAGGATTTGCCTGATACCTGCTCGTTATGCTAAGAGCATAAGAGACATCAGGTCTTGTACATAGCATGACGTACATGATCGATCTTATTGCTGAACCATAAGGGATCCTACTCATACGCTCTCTATCTGAATGAGTATGTGGACATTGCTCCTTAGATAATTTGATTCCATGACAAGTAGGTAAATTACCTATTTTGGAATCTTCCATTTTAAACATTTTCAAAACTTTATCTATGTACGTAGATTGAGAAAGTCCTAACAACCTCTTAGATCTATTACGGTAGATCTTAATGCCGATGATGTAGGCTGCTTCTCCCCAATCTTTCATGGAGAAATTCTGAGATAACCATTGCTTGTGGCTTGCATCATGGGAATATCATTCCCGATGATTAATATGTCATCAACATATAATACAAGAAATACAACAGCACTCCCACTACTTTTCCTGTAAACACAAGGCTCGTCTACATTTTTGATGAAGTTAAATTCTTTGATTGTCTCATCAAATCTTATATTCCAACTTCTGGATGCTTGCTTGAGTCCATAAATGGATCGTTTAAGCTTGCATACTTTATTATGATCATCCTTAGATGTAAACCCCTCAAGTTGTGTCATATAGACTTCATCTACAATGTTCCCATTAAGGAAAGCTGTTTTGACCTCCATCTGCCAAATCTCATAATCAAAGTGTGCAGCCAGTGCCAGTAAAATTCGAATGGACTTTATCATTGAAACATGGGAGAAGGTTTCATCATAGTCAATTCCTTGGAGTTGTCTATAACTTTTCCCACCAACCTAGCCTTATAGGTTTGGATGTTGCCTTCTGCATCAATTTTACGCTTGAAAATCCACTTACAGTCTATGGGTTTATCCATTCAGGTGCATCTACCAAGTCTCAGACTTGATTCTGATACATAGAGTCTATTTCGGATTTCATGGCCTCAAGCCACTTGACTGAATCAATGTCACACATTGTTTCGTCATAACTGGTGGGATCATCATTATCAATGACCTGATCATGTTCCTCATCAATATGGAAACCATATCTTTCAGGCTCATGTCTTTCCTTACCAGACCTTCTGAGTTCATAACTTTGTGGTTGTTCCGTCGCTGTCCTTTTGATGGGCCTGGGGTTTAGTTCTATGTTAGTTTGTTCTTCTCGTACCTCATCGAGGTCAAGTCTACTCCCACTATATTTCTTGAGAAGGAATTCATTCTCTAGAAATTTAGCATTTCGTGAGACAAATGTTCTTTCTTCATTTGGGACGTAGAACACATATGCTCTTGAGTTCAAGGCATATCCTACAAACTTACATTTAACTTCCCTATCATCCAATTTGTTAGTTTGTGTGAGCTTGACTTATGCGTCACATCCCCAAACTCTTAGATAACTAAGACTAGGACATTTCCTAGACCATATCTCATATGGTGTTTGACTAACAGTCTTGGAAGGAACTTGGTTTAGTAGTAGTGTTGCAGTTTCTAAAGCAAGACCCCAAAATGAAAGAGGTAGATCCGTGTCTGGCATCATTGATCGGACCATATCTAATAATGTCCGATTTCTCCTTTCGGAGACTCCATTATGCTGTGGAGTTCCCGCAGGAGTCCACTAGGAAACAATGCCATTTTCTCTCAAGTAATCTTGAAATTCGTTGCTTAAGTATTCACCACCTCGGTCATACCTTAGTGACTTAATACTTTTATTAAGCTGGTTTTCTACTTCAGCCTTGAAGTCTTTGAATTTCTCAAAGGCTTCAGATTTGTACCTCATAAGGTACACATACCCATATTGCGAATGATCATCAATAAAGGTAATGAAGTAGGAGAATCCACCTCTAACGGTGATTGACATTGGTCCGCATACATCAGAGTGTATGAGTCCTAATGTCTTCGTTGCATGATGTCATTGACCTTTGAAGGGTAATTTGGTCATTTTACCAAGTAAACAAGACTCACAAGTTCCATAAGGTTTATATTTGAAGGGTTTGAAATACCCATCCTTATGTAGCTTAGTTAATCTTGTTTCATTGATATGACCTAAGCGATTGTGCCATAGAAGTGATTCATTGAGATTATTCGAGTTAACGTTGTATATATTAGAGGTCGAACATTCTTTGTTAGTTTGTAAGACATAGATACCATTATTCAAAATACCATCTCCATATTTTATTTCATTGAAATAAATAGAACATTCATTACATCTTATTAGGCATGAAAAGCCTTTATTACATAAAAAAGAAATTAAAATGATGTTCTTTACTAGAGAATGTACATAAACACAATCTTCTAATTCTAAAACTAAACGATTCGGAAAAACTAATGAATAAGTCCCCAAGCACAATGCATCCAGTTTTGCTCCATTACCCATGAGTAAGTCAACCTCCCCATGACGGAGTCTCCTACTGTTTCTCAGGCCCTGCACATTGTTACACAAGTGAGTCCCACAACAGGTGTCAAACAACCAAGTAAAAGGTTCAGAGTTTTGAGAATATAGCTCAATCATATATAACATACCTGAAGCATTGGGCTTCTTGGCCTCTTGGGCTTCCCTAGCTTCGTTGGCTTTCAAGGATCTGCAGTATTTCTTCCAATGACCATTCTTTCCACAAAAGAAATATTTCCCCTTTCCTTTTTTCTTATCCACCTTACCATTGGGTTTTAGGTGATCTGGAGCCTTGCCCTTGCCCTTATTTTTCTTTAGACCTCGTGGCTTCAGGTCCGTACCTGTAAGCATGACGGAGGTTTTAAGCTCCGATTTCAAGTCCTTCTCTGCTTGCTTTATCAGATTGTGCAATTCTGCTAAAGTACCTTCTTTATAAGACAGATGAAACTGCATAATAATGTTAGAGAATTCTTTTGGTAAGGATTGAAGAATTAGATCGTGACCTATCTCATGATCCATGATGAACCCAAGGTTGGCCAATTTTTCAATGTGGCCAATCATCTTAAGAACATGTCCACTAACAGATCCTTCCTTATACATTGTTTGGAATAAGGCACATGACACTTGGAATCTCACGGGATGAACGGAAGTTGCATACAACTCCATCAAGTGAAAGATGATGGTTTGAGCATCCATATCTTCGTGAGTTTTCTGAAGTTCGTCCGACATAGAGCCAAGTATTATGCAAAATGCTTGTTCATCATCATCGACGTGTTTCTTCCAAGCATCAAATGTATCTTGGCCAGCATCTTCTGCGGGTTCATGGGGAAATGGTCTTTCAATAACATAGAAATTTTTTTATTGTTGTAAGAAAATTTTTAGGTTTCTAAACCAGTCATTGTAGTTGTCCCCTTTGAGCTTATGCTCATCAAGGATGGAACGAAGTGATACTCTGTTTGCCATTTGAATGTTTGTGAAATATTTTAACCCACCTGTTAAGAGAAAATTTTAAAATTAGGAATATGTTTTCATTAATGTTTCATAATAACATGAGCTTTTAATATTATGAAGTTGCTCCCACTCAATTGTTTTAAAATTTTAAGCAAATCGCATCAACCCCAATATGATGGATTTCTTGTGGGCAAGGATCCCATTATCATCATTTCATAACTCCGACTAGGGCCGGTCGTTATAAAATACGATAATTAGGTAGGTTCCCAACCAATTTATGATATAAATCGAAATTCCTAGATCATTGGGTTGGGCAATCAAACATACCATACTTAGAAAGTCATTAAATAATTTTCTATTTGTTAGAAAGTCTCTAGATGCTTGCACCCTAAAATAATCATGCCAATTCTAATCATACATAGAATCATCAAGCGTATGAGTTTTAATATGTTGGAAATATTTTAGGCATTAAATAACTTTGATTAATATTTAATTATAATATAGCATTTTATTTTATTCAAATAAATTTACTATTCACATTTTTCTGCAGACGCGTGAACTTTAAATACAATTTCATAATTCAAATCTTAACCAAATCATGCAAAAGTTGTGCCTAAAATTAAGTTCAGGGTGTTAGCTTTCCAACGAGCTTTTAAACACCCAATTTCGAGTTTAATTGAGTGAGAACTAATCAAAACAAAAACGGCGCGCTGATACCACTGTTGGGAAGCGGCCGCGAGTGCGCAGCGGGAAATAAAAATTATTATGCCGCTTTCCCTTTGCCCAAGACCCATTTGTTTTGATTATTCTACTAGCCTAGGCATGTTACTATATATTCTAAGCATAAAAATCATAAAACATGCAAAGAACATAAACCTAAACATGCTAACTATCATAAGAACTCTAATTAAAATAAAGAAAGAAAAATACTTACTTGAACCGAAGACTCCTCCAGTCCTCCCTCCAATCTACAAGCTTTTTTCGAACTCAGCAAGCTCTTCCACGTTCCAAAGAGCCACCCAAGTGTGTTTCCTCCAAAGATGCACACACCAAAGCCAAAACTCAACTGCAAGACTATGCCTTGAGTGCACGGGTATTTTGCCCTTAGTGCTAGCCTAGGAAAATACCTCAAAACTTTTAACTCGAGGTTCCTTTAGTCAATTAGACTTAAGGATCCTCAAAATCAGTGGCTTACTCTTAAACCTTAGAGTTGCTCACTTATATAAACCCAAGATATGAAAGGTTTTGGTGTAGCAAATTTGTGAAGAATTCTTTGGGTTTTTATAGTGCTCCAAAGACAACAAAATTAATTAAGAATCTGATGTGGGATAAAAGCTAATTTAATCTTAGCCATTGGATCTTAACTTAGTGCTTTAATGAGATTATAAAACCCTAATAAGAGCTTGGGCCGAATTGGAATTCAAAACAAATAATTTTTTTTACTATTCACGTGAATAATATTTTTTTTATTCCAATTCCCAAAGTGCCCCCATCGTCATTCACAATCCCTAAGCCACTATGGAACCTCATAAATGATATGTTCAATAATTAAATACATTGAACCATTTATGAACAATTCCTACAGCAATCATATATGCTGTTATATTTGTACTGTGCACTGTTAACCATTGATTTCGAATTTGTTGTGTGTAACCTTTTGAGTTCCCCTCAAGTTGGACATGAAATGAATCGTGATAATTTAATTGAACATAAATTATCCTCTGATCAGATGGTCGTTCGAATTCAATGACCAAGGTTGACATCTAGCAACATGCCAAGGCCCCCAAATGAGAAGGAAAGATATATATACCCATTCTGTATGTGATTTACATATGATACGGTTCTTCGCCTCACTGTATCCCCACCTATTGACCTACGGTACTGAAAGTGTCTACCCATATGGTAAAAGATATGATGTTGAAAGTGTCATGAATCGTGCTAACCCAAGAATCTCACATGATTCTTCTGCTGTGGCCACAGTCTCAAGCATTGATCACACATATCAACCCGCGAACTGGAATACTACTCTTATAAGAAAATATTATCCGAGAGAGTGGTGATTCTCTGTTGTATCTTTACAAACTTCATGTGTTTCAACAAATGACCCAATCATACCCTTATGACCGGATCTTTTGAACCGGGAAATGAGAATGTCAAAGTTATTTGATCCACACATAAGATTGTAAAGACCTCAAGTCTAAGGACTAGTCATATAATCGATATATGAAAGTTCTCATAAACACATGGGATAAACACTCCATATGAAAACTTTCGGTGGTCAAATTGATGGACACGAGCAACTCATGCATCCATGTGATACACCAAGCGGACGGATCTCCGCTAGTAGCCTATGAGATCGGCTACCCCACTTAAGGGCGGATCATATCATCATGCTAGTCTCTCCGCTTTGTGATCGCCCAGATTATTCACAAAACTATGACTAGGAACATTTAAGAGTAATGATTCTCATAAGGCGTGGAAACCATCGTCTTATTACTCCAATTGCATTATTACAGTGTTGATGATTCATATAAGTTATGTAAGACACGTATAATAATGATTGCCATTTTATTAATTAATGAAAATATTACAAATACATGTACACATAGCCCATCCACAAGTTGGGTATAGGACATATCCCTAACACATGCAGCTTACCTTCCTTTCTCTGTCCTAACACTGCACCAACTGAATAATCGCTAGCATCAAACATTAACTCAAAAGGCAAAGACCAATCAAAGGATTGCATAATAGGAGTAGAAGTCAAAAGACTGATAATTTTTTCGAATGATTTTTGACATTCTTCTGTCCATTCAAATGTTGCATCTTTTAAAAGGAGGTTACATAATGGTCTGGATATGGTACTAAAGTTTTTAATGAACCTCCCATAAAATCCTGCATGTCCTAAAAAAAATGGATTTCCCTAACTGTTTTTTGTGATGGTAATTTAGAAATTACCTTTATTTTTACCTTGTCGACCTCAATACCTTTAGATGACACAACGTGACCCAAAACAATTCCTGAATTAGTATAAAATGACATTTTTCCCAATTTAACACAAATTCGTTTTCTTCACATCTTTTCAAAATATTTTCCAAATTATTCAAGGAATTATCAAATGAATTCCCAAAAATAGTTATATCATCCCTAAAGACCTCTAAATAGTGTTCAACTATGTCACTAAATTTGTTTAACATACATCGTTGGAATGTTGCATGTGCATTACAAAGTCCAAAAGGCATTTTCCTAAATGCAAATGTTCCAAAGAGGCATGTGAATGTGGTCTTTTCCTGTTCTTCTAAATTAATGGGAATCTGATAATAACCTGAGTAACCATCAAGAAAATAATAATATGGATGTCCAGCTACTCTTTCTAGGATTTGGTCAAGAAATGGAAAAGGAAAATGATCTTTTCTAGTTGCGTCATTTAGTTTTCTTTAATCAATGCACATACGCCAACTAGATGAAATGCGAGTTGGGATTAATTCTCATTTATCATTTTTTACAACAGTAATTCCAGATTTTTTGGGTATAACTTGTGTAGGTTTACCCACTTACTATCAGAGATAAGGTAGATAATGCTTACATCAAGAAGTTTAAGGACTTTTTTTACAACTTCTTTCATGTGAGGGTTTAATCTTCTTTGGGGTTGACAATATGTCCTAGCATTATCTTCTAAATGTATTTTGTGTGTGCAGATTAATGGATTAATGCCTTTTATGTCTTTTAAAGTCCATCCAATTGCCAGTTTATGTTCTTTCAACACATTTAAAAGTTTACCTTCTTGATTGCTTGTGAGGGAAGAAGAAATTACCACAGGGTAAGTTTGATTATCTTCTAGAAATACATATTTCAGTCCTTCTGGCAAAGCTTTTCACTCCAAATTAGGTGTTTCTTCGTGTTTTCCTTCTTCTAGTGTTCCCAGTTCTTCCAAATTTTGTATCTCTCCATTGTCTTCCAATACCTGAGTAGAGTCAAGTAGAAAATTATTAGTAATATCTGAATCTATTTGCACACTTGACTCAATAAAATTAGCAATACAAAATTCTATGGGATCAGATAAAATCCCCTGAATATGCTCATCCATAATAAGTTCAATTGATTCTATGCTTTTGTTTTCATTATCCTCATCATATGGCTGTTTGCACATGTTAAAAATATTTAGCTCTAATGTCATGTTGCCGAAAGATAGATTCATGATTCCATTTCTGTAATTAATTAATACCTTAGCTGTTGCTAAGAATGGGCGACCAAGTATTACAGAGATTGGCTTATAACTGTCTGTCACACGTTGGGTTTCTAAAATAATAAAATCCATAAGATATATGAATTTATCGACTTACAATATTACATCTTTCACAATTCCTTTTGGTACCTTAACTGATTTATCGGCAAGTAAAAGAGTAGTTGAGGTTGGTTTCATCTCACCGATATTAAGTTGTTGGTTAATCGAAAATGGAAATAAATTTACACTAGCTCCAAGATCAAGCAAAACATGTTCAAAGTTTTGATTTCCAATAATACAAGAAATAGTTGGAGAACGAGGGTCTTTGTATTTTAATACATTATTGGTTGAAAGAATGGAACTTATCTGTTAAGCTAAAAACGCTTTATTTCTTACCTGATGTTTTCTTTTAACGGTGCACAGATCTTTCAGAAATTTGGCATAAGATGGTATCTGTTAGATGACATCTAACAAAGGAATGTTAACCTTTACCTGTTTGAATATTTCATAAATTTCTTGGGAATGGTTCAATTTCTTTGTTTTTAATGCTTAAGGGAATGAAGGTGCATGTGATAAATTATTATTATCAATGACGGGTAATAGTTCATCAACTCCTTCTTTACCCTATGAATCTGTTTTATTCTCAGCTTTGCGAGGTTCAAGAATAGGTCTGTGGATGTCTTTACCATTACGAAGAGTAATAATAGATTTGACTTAGTATAAGTGTTGATTTCCTACCCTCGTGAAAATTTAAATGACTCTTGGGATTTGACTGTGGTTATGCATGAAACTTTCCTTTCACATTAATGGTTAATACATATATAATTTTAGCAAAAGTTTCTCTTAAATCATTCATCATTTGTGCACTTTGGTTATTGACGGCTTCCTATTTTTTCATGAATGTATTCAAGGTATCCTTAATGGTTTTCCTAGGTGTTGGGACATATGGTGCATAATTTTGGGAATTTCGGAAATTCTGGTGAACCTGGGGAGGTTATTGTGAGGATTTTTCTTGGTTATCATTCCTCCAATTGAAGTTTGGATCATTTCTCCAACCAGAATTATATGTTTGTGAGTGTGGGTTTGGATTTGGTCTATTGAATGTGTTTATGGAACTGACTTGGTCATGGAGACATTCTTACAGGGCTGGTAAAGATGGGCAAACATGTGTGACATGTTAATTAGAATTAGAGATTTGACATAAGACTTCTTGAACTGACTTGACATGATCACTCTTCTCTGCTTCTAAAGCTTCAATTTTCTTAGATAGAGATGCATACTTGGCAGCCAGGTCATGATCTTCCCTAAGGTCAAACATACCTCTACAAGATGGCTATGGTTTTACAGAAAACTAATAGGTGCCAACTGTGTCCCATTATTGTGCATTCTCTACTATGTGTTCTAGGTAATCTAGTGCATATTTGGGATTGTTGTCCCTAAACTCACCATTACACATCACCACTACTACTTGCCTACCTTGGGGTGTTAACCCCTCATAAAAATAGGCAACCAGCCTCCATGTTTCAAACATGTGATGTGGAAAAATATTTAACATCTCTTTAAACCTCTCCCAACATTGGTAAAGTGTTCCCCCCGACTCTTGTGTGAAGGCTGTGATTCTCCTCTTAACGGAATTTTTCTATGAGGGGGAAAGAAAATTTTTAAGAATCTGTTCTTGTAAATCATCCAATGTTCTAATAGATCCCGACCTAAGGTTTTGCAGCTAAATTTTAGCTTTATCCTTTAAAGAAAAGGGAAAAAACTTTAAACGAATTATATTCATGCTACAATTTTGGTATGTGTAAGTGTTACATACCTCTTCAAACTCCCTTAAGTGTTGATAAGGATTCTCTGATTCGAGACCGTAGAATGTGGGTAAAAGATTGATGATACCTGATTTAAAATTGAGATGTGTTGTATTTGGAGGAAAAACAATGTAAGATGGTGATCTTATCCTAGTGGGATTCATGAATTGTCTGAGTATCCTAGGATGATTAAGATCTCCGTGTTGAGACTCGTTTTTTTTCCTAATTAACTGGGATTTCAACTCGGGCAGGTGGATTTCCAACTGGATTTTCAATTTGGTTCTTGGCCATTTTGACAAACGATGAAGGTGATGGAGATTCTCTGTTTAGTCTTCCACTAGATGATCGAGACCGGTGTCTCATGCAACCTAAACAAAAATAAAACAAAAACAAATACAATATTTACAAAAAGGAAATTAATGACAAGATAAAAAATAAACTACAAAATAAAATAAAGAAAAAGACAAAGAAAAATTATTCTATCTACTAAATAATGATTCCCCGGCAACAGCGCCAAAAACTTGACACCCTTAAAAAGTGTTGGAGTTGTTGGAGCGAAAAGAAAAAGATTTGATTTGTTGGAAACATTAAAGTTAAAATGTAGTAATAAAATGAAATGCTGGAGTTAAGGGATCCACTTTTAATATTTCAAATCGAGAAAGCTCGCTTAATTATAATATATAAATTGTCATTGTTTCTCAATTAATTTATCTCAGGAATTAATTATGTCAATATATAGAACCGACCATAAAAGCGGTTCTAAGTATGGAAAAAACATAAAACCAGCCATATAGGCGGCGATACCGTATAAAACCAGGCATATAGGCGGTGATACCGTTTATCTATAACAAGTCCTACCAAGGTACACAATTATGCCAAAAGCGTATAAAACCATCCATATAGGTGGTAGCAAGATAAAACCAGCCTTATAGGCAATAGCAAGATAAAACCAACCATATATGCGGTAGCTAATTTTTTTCAATAATTAATCTAGATCTAAATCAAGTTTTAATCATTAGATTACAATTTATTTATTACAATGTAGGCGAGATTGATCTAATTTTTAATTATAAAAGCTTCACCCATTACCTCAGCGAAAAGAAATTAACCACTCATTTTGTAATTAAACATAGTCGTAATTTTATTACTGAAAGAAAAAACATTAAAAAAAGCTTTAAATAAGTAAACACACAAGACACTCTCTCTCCGAAGTCTATAGAGAAATTCAGAGAGAAAGCATGAAAATTTCTTCTGTCGGAGGCTTCAATTTATAGGCTGAGAAACGCCCACGTGTCGTGACACCAAGACTTTGCTCATCGTGACGCGAATTCCACCTAATGGACACGTGTCAAGATCTAAGCGCATTGTGCGATGCCTTCATCTTATTAGGCGCGTCGTGATGCTTAAGACCTGGCGTGTCGCGACGCAAAAGCTGTTTTTCCATTTTTTGCCCTTTTCCAAGTCTGGCTTTTCTATCGAGCTTCCGAGCAGTATTTTACCTACCAAATAGCAAAAATAACACAATAAAAACACTCAAAACATTACTTAAAATATTATTTCACAAACATGCCAAATTAAGGGGATTAGTGAAACTATTATTGTAAAAACGATTGATTTTACATATAATAAATATGCACTTTTTAGTGTTCTTCAATGTCCATCCCCCCGCTATTAAAGCTTGGATTTACAATGTTTAGAAAATCTCTCATTGCGCATGTGTACCCAAACCCAATCACCAGGTTGAAATACCACATGTTTTCTTCCCTTATTGGCATGAGAAACATATTGCTCATTCTTCTTTTGTATGTGCTTTCTTGCTTTCCAATGTTTGTGTTTCACCAAATTAGATTTCCTTTTGCCATCTAACCCTGCATGTTCATCAACAAGTAATAACTGAGTCAAAATCTTATTAACCACCTCGGTCTGCCCATCAATTTGGGGGTGGCAAGTATTAGAGTACAAAAATTTGGTCTCTAACTTACCCCATAAAGCTTTCCAAAAATGACTAACGAATTTAACATCATAATCTGAAACTATAATCCGTGGAATCCCATAGAGTCGCACTACTTATCTAAAGACCAAGACAACCGTTTTAGTGACATCGTCAGTTTTATGGCATGCAATAAAGTGTGCCATCTTACTGAACTGATCTATCACTATAAAGATGGAATCTCTACCTCGCCTAGTCCTAGGTAAACCCAATATAAAGTCCATCGATACATCTACCCATGGCTCACTAGGTACAGGCAATGGTGCTTACAAACCAAGAGGCATAACCTTAGATTTAACATTTTTAAAAATTAAGCATTTATCACAAAAACGCTCAATATCTCTCCTAATTTTAGGCTAATAGAAATATTCACTCAATACCCCTAAGGTCTTGGCAATTCCAAAGTGCCCCATTAAACCTCCCCCATGTGCTTCCCTAACTAACAACTCTCGCATACTATAAACAGGAATGCATAATCTATTCTCTCTAAACAGAAACCCATCATGTAGGTAGAATTTATTAAAGGTTGACTTTTCACATGCAACATAGATAGCACTGAAGTCAGTATCACTTGCATAAAGTTCTTTAATAAATTCAAACCCAAGCATTCTCGTACTCAATGAAGTAAGTAAAGCATACCTTCGCGATAGTGCATCGGCGATAATGTTTTCCTTAACTTGTTTGTAGTGGATTACATATGAAAATATCTTAACAAAATCTAACCATCGTGCATGCCGTTTGTTTAGCTTACTTTGGACCTTCAAATGCTTCAATGACTCATGATCTATATGGATCACAAATTCTCAAGGCCACATATAATATTGCTAAGTCTCAAGGGCTCTTACGAACACATAAAACTTCTTGTCGTATGTGGGGTACCTCAAAACTGCTTCATTTAATTTCTCACTAAAGTAGGCTATTGGATGCTTTTCTTGCATAAGAATCACTTTGATGCCTATCCCAGATGCGTCATACTCAATCTCAAATGTCTTCTCAAAGTTGGGTAGTGCTAAAACTGGTGCACTACACAACATCATTTTAAGAGCCTGGAATGCACAATCCTGCTATTATATCCATTTGAAGCTAACAGTTTTCTTCATTATTTCTATTAGTGGTGTTGTAATACTGTTGAAGTCTCTAACAAATCTATAGTAGAAGCTTGCTAATCCATGGAAGGTTTTGACTTCTGTCACAGTTGTTGGTGTAGGCTAATCTTGAATTGTCTTTACCTTTTCTACATCAACTTCGATGCCATCAGCACTTATAATAAAACCAAGGAAAACTATTCTATCCATATAAAAAATGCACTTATCAAAGTTAGAATACATGTTTTTCTGCCTTAACACATTAAGAACATGCTTCAAATGCTTAACATGCTCATCTAATGTTTTATTGTAAACTAAGATGTCATCAAAATAAACTACAATAAACCTACCTATAAATGCACGCATAACATGGTTCATTAATCTCATAAACATGTTAGGTGCGTTTGTAAGACCAAATGACATAACTAACCATTCATACAAGCCATAATTGGTCTTAAATACAATTTTCCACTTATCTCACTCTCTCATGCGAATCTGATGGTATCCACTCTTTAAATCAATCTTACTGAAAACTTTGGAACCATACAATTCATCAAACATGTCATTTAGTCCAGGAATATTGTGATGATACTTTATCATTATATTATTGATCGCTCGACAATCAACGCACATACGCCACGTCCCATATTTCTTAGGAACTAGAAGAACTGGTACCGCACAGAGACTCATACTTTCTCAAACAGACCATTTCTTCATCAACTCCCGCACTTGCCTCTGAAGTTCCTTCGTTTCCTCAAGATTACTCTGGTAGGCTATTCTATTGAGAATGACTATGCTAGATATGAAATCTATCTGATGCTCAATACATGTAATGGGTGGAAGCCCACTAGGAATGTCCTCTATCAGAACATCATTGAATTCCTGCAAAAGAGATGAAATGGGTACATGAAACAAATGGTCAGTGTTAGCAATACAAACATGCTGATCCTTGTAGACTAGAAAAAACATAAGCTTGTTAGCCTTGAAAGCTCTCCTCGTTTCACCCTCACCATGCATAAGCTATTTTTCATTCGCTCTTTTATTTCTCCCTTAAGTTCTGTCACACTCATCTCACATGTTTTCTCTAAGGTTGTGTTTGCACCCTATTTCTCTATATCTCTCTCAAGTTGCAACTTGACTTGATCCTCGTGAACTTTCCTTGGTGTAAATGGGTATAAGGTAATAAGTTTTTCCTTATGCTGAAAGGAATACTTATTCTTGAACCCGTCGTGAGTAACATTCCTATCAAACATCATCAGTATAAGACCCAATTGTGTAGCTCAAATATACCTGTCTAGTCACCCGCACTTCTCCACAGTCATTCAACCACTGCAACCTGTAAGGCTTGGGATGCTTCAAGCAATCTAATCCCAATCTCTCAACTAAAGCCGTACTTACGACATTAGTACAATTACCCCGTCAATGATTATACTACACCACTTGCCATTCACACGCCATATGAATGTAGACTTCTTCTTGAGTTCTCTTTCTACCTTGATAGCCATGTGAAGCATATCCTCTACATCAGCATAATGATGCAACTCCACCATGTTGGCAATCTATCTATTTAAGCCCTCTAGAAACCATGCAATGGTAGCCTCTGTATCGTCCAATACATTCGCCCTGATCATGGTAACCTCTATCTAAGTATAGTAATATTTTACACTCTTAGCCCCATGATATACATGTTTTAGTCTCTGATATAACTCTCGGTAGTAATGGCTGGGTATGAACCGTTTCCTCATGAGACCTCGAAGTTCTTCCTATGTCTGAACTGGCCTTTCATAATTCATCATTTCGTTGCTGACAATCTGATCCCACCAAATCATCGCATAATCTGTGAATTCCATGGCTGCCAAATTGATCTTCTTCTCATCAGAGTATGATGACAGTTGAAAATAAACTCGATTTTCTTCTCCCACTCCAAATACATGTCTGGATCATTCTTGCCCCAGAAGTTTGGTATTCTGATATTGATGGTGCTTAAATCACCATCAATATCATAATGTCTACCATAACCCCTCTTGTCATGATCCTCATGCCTGTCATCAAATCCTCTTTGTCTATCAAACCTCATATCCCTCCTATCATGCCTCCGCACTTGCCTATGATTCAATGGCCTATACCTCTCTTCCTCCTCAATGGAGTCTTCTAAATCTTTAAAACCATCAGGATCATTCTCGATCCCTTCTTCCAATAGTGGTACTCGAGGTGGTAGAACTTACCGCAGTGGCCAATCTGTGATGGTGGTACTCTTGAAACCATGTCTGTCTATATACTATCAACGCTCTTGGATAACCTCTATAATGCAGTATTCGTATTCTCCATCATATATGTAAACTTCTTATCTAAAGGGATGAGCTTCTAATCCATTGTCAAACAAGGACATGCCATCTCAAAGCTTCAACAAACAGATTAGAAAGTAACAAATATGTTAAAATAATTATATAACCTCAAAATCTCACAATCTCACATGTTTACACTAAAATACGTATCACTCGACTCCACTCGTGTTTGCACTCAATATAATATGAATATGATTCACCAAAGAATTTCACAATAATGTGTAATCTTCAAGCTAGCATAAACAACAAGAAACCAATGTAGGGCAAATGGAGTAATACGAGTAAGAATTAGCAAATACATAGACTCAATTCAAAGAAAACCTAAATCTAGAGTGCTCAGAGTATGACAAACACAAATTAGCACAAAGAGCAAGCAAACATGCAAATTCACTATCGTATGAAATTTTGGATGAAAATTTAAGGCCTCAATAAAAATTTTGATGAATTACCATCCATGGACACCCCAATGATAATATGGAACCAACCACATTCAACTAAAATTTTGAACTTTTTTACTCGTTTTTTTTTGCTCTCTAGGTCACTGGTGCTCATGAAAAAATTCTAAGTGTTGACTGATTTGGAGTCCGGTATGGGACCAGTATGGTTACTTCACGGTTCTAGTAGCTATGTTTAACTCAAACGTTCACCGATATGAAGACCATTATATAGGCCGGTATGGACTAGTCCGGTTCCAATAGCTATGTTTTGGAACAAGTTGACTGGTATTGAGTCCAGTATGAAACTAGCTCGGTTCTAGTAGTTATGTAATCCCCAGATTTATTGGTATGTAGGTCGATATGGTTGTTCCCGATTTCAGTAGCTGTTTCAAGGGTATTTTATAACCGGTATGGAGACCGATATGTTTTCTCCGCGATTCCAGTAGTTTTGTTAAGAGTGTTTTTACACCGGTATGTCGGTATAAGGCTGGTATGTCAGTGACAGGTGATTCAAAATACGATAAAATAGTTAACAAACACAAAAACTAATAAAACCAAGAATCAAGATGAACAAGTATCTTGATGACCAAATACACACAATAAAGACTAAATGAAAAACACAAATAAATGATAGAAAATGAGACATTAGAACCCTACGCTCTGATACCAAATGATGAGGAAACTCATTTGGAGATTAGTCCAAGCAAACCCCAAGCAACGGATAGAACCCCAAGAACCGAGAATTTGATTTTGATAGAACAAAACCCTTTTAAGGCCACAAATAAGACCCACAAAGAACCTTTCTTTTTTAGAACCCTTAAGATGATACCTTGTTGTGTTCTGTTAGCACAGAGATGCCACTAAGATTGCTACCCCTTAGATAAGTCGAAGCTTGAACAAAGGGGAATCCCTCCCTTAAGCTTGAAATTCGGCCATAGCTATATTTTAAGAAGAAATTCGAAAATGTGTATTATTTATTGAGGAAGACAAGTTTACACATTATATAGTACAAGGCAAATTTAGTAAAATGCCATTGAAAGGTAAAAAGATCAAAATATCATAAAACTACCAAATAGCTACTTAAAGGTCAAGCTAGTCATTTACTATCTAATACAAATATCCCCCACCAAGGACTTTATGCAAGTGGCAAAAAGATCAAAAATAAAAAATCAACAAAAGAGGCATCAATTCTACAAATGCCTAATAGGTCTTTTTGACTAACTAATTTAGTACTAATCCAATTTGACCAAATTTATATTGCTAGCTAAGTTAAAAATAGCATAACCAGAGTCAACACATCAAGCATAAAGTCAAAATACAAGCCCATTTGGCCGAATTATATGTAAGGCATAAAATGACTAAATTCTTTAAAAGGTCATATCTTCAGAATTGACTATTGCGCGTCTTCTGGTATGACTCGGGCCACGTGGAATAGATTTGGACCCACTCCATTGAAGCTCTCATACGAAGTCAACATGCCTTGGAGATGTCTGTTACACTCGACCAAGGCATTATGTGCTAGCCCCGCCATTGTGTCTCTGATCTTTTTAGATCTCTGGCGTGTGATTGGCCTTGTTGGCACTTACAAAGGCTCTGGCGTATTGCTGGCCGTGACATATAATGTTCCTTGAGTGGTTAGATTCGTGTCACACCTTTAACGTAAATCATTATCGAGGATTTTTCCTTTTCAACAGGTTGCTACCAGTTGGAAGTAGACCAGTAATTTCTCTCTACAAAAACCTTTGATCTTTGGAGGAAAATTAACTGATAGAATCTTCTTCCAAGAGTTGTGATCCTTAGACTCACTAATATTCGATCAAATTTGATGTTCCTAGTAGCCATATGTTATGTGGACTTAACCGAAAACACTCCCCTCTTGTCAAAATGCCAACATAGCTATTATTCATTTGTTGTACTTGGAAGCTTTATTCTTAGAATTTCATAGACATCAAGCTCCAGAAAGTGCTGATGAAAAAGGGCTTTACTCCATCTATTGTCATCAAGTAACAGTTTCTTCACACAAGCTTGAATAGGAAAGGTTAGGACCAAGATAAGTTTGAAGGTGTGTGGTATGAGGATCCAGTTACTTCCATAAATCAACATCTTGTCTCTATTGCCCACCCTCCATCTTATGCCTTTTTCCAAGACTTTTTTTCCCCATAAGAAACTTCTCCAAATAAATGAAGGGTTGTGGCATAGTGTTATAACAAAAAAACAATTTATCTCTAAAGCATCTCGCTTTCAAGATAGCCGCTTGTAGACATTGTATTTTTATGCATAGTCTGATAACGAGTCTCTTATGTGGGTCCCACACGAAGGTTCGGAAATTTGCAAGGAAGAATGTCGGAAGGGAAGGAAACTTCAGAGAATTCAAAATAATAGCATAGT
Source organism: Zanthoxylum bungeanum (assembly GCA_019454045.1). Classification (NCBI taxonomy): domain Eukaryota; kingdom Viridiplantae; phylum Streptophyta; class Magnoliopsida; order Sapindales; family Rutaceae; genus Zanthoxylum; species Zanthoxylum bungeanum. The sequence goes on from SKCR01003435.1 coordinate 95,926, forward strand.
CCAGGCCAGACATCACCTATTTCCGGCCAACCTTTTTCTCAGTCAATTATATCTGACTGGACATACCTTTGAAAAACCTATATCCCACGAGACATATAACAACCTATCAGTGAGTGTGCAGATTACCAATTACTGGAATCGGGAGATTTGATTAATGTCCAGCCAGACATGTATTTGAAATAAATGTCCGGCCGGACATATATCGATCTATTAGTCAGTATGCAGATTGTTAATTACTAGACTTGATTAATGTCCCGCCGGATGTGAATCCCAAAATAATTATTCGACCGAACATCGATCTAGTTATAGCTGATAATGTAGAATGGCAATCATTGGAGATAGATGGGATTTGATTTCCCCTTCCTTTTTTTGCCCTAGTTTGGGCATTATAAATTAGTGTCCAAACTCTTCACAACGGCCCCAAGTTTTGAAATCAATAGAAATACTAATTAAGAAATCATAATAAAAAAAATCTGAAGTCTAAGTCATGAAATTCTAAACCCTGAAACTCTATCCCAAGATCCCATAAATTCTTGGAAGTTCACCCCATCCGGCAAGCAGAAATTCAACGTTTAGAGGTGCTTTCCAAGCCAACCACACTTAAGGTACGACCTGAGGGCACTCCAATTTCTATTTCTGCATGTTTACTTTAATGTTCTGACACAGTATCTCCGAATGGACTTGATATATGCTCAGCCGGACATACAATTGTCATAAAAATATCCTGCCAAATGACAAAAACATCTGGCCATATTACTATTTATTGTGTTATTACTGTTTCAACATTTTTTTGCTTATTTCTTTGTTTTACATTCGCTGTTATTATAGCCATGTTATTTCCAATTTAAGATTTTTGTTGCAACACATGATCCTGTAGTTAGTCTTTCTGGTCCACGTAGAATATCTGGCCAGACGTTTATAATGTGAAACAATATCCATCCGGGCTTCCCTAATGTCAGGCCAGTGAGACATACAGTCTTTCTTGTTATTTATTATTTTCTTATTGTTGTTCTGTTTTACAGTCTTCTTATTACTATTATATTATCATTACTATATTAGTAGTGCTACCTTTGTATAACAATGTGTTTAATGACTTTCTGGTTTTTAAAGAATATCCGGCCAGACATGCAATATGGCAGGACGTACATTAACAGCATGAAAAATGTCCAGCCAGTCTTCTCTCAATCCAGGCTAGTAAGATATATTTTATGTTTCGTTTAGTTAGCATTTTACTATGATTTTACCAATTTCTTGACATTTGATTATCAATTATGCTTCTCTATTGCCTTGAAATTTGATTATCAATTATGTTTCTCTATTGCCTTTATTATTAATTATTATGCTATTGTATGCTTTTAAATGGTTGTTGCATGATATTGCATTATAAGACATGTCTATACCTCTTTTAAACCTGAATATTATACTGGCATCAATAAGGGACAAGTCAGAACCCAAACGGGTTTAAGGTCGGCCATTGCGGGGGGTGTAGTGCAGCTTTAAATCATCCATAGTATCTTATACTGGGTGGAGACTCCATCATTCTTTGGTTAGTTCCGCTTGAGCTATCCGTACTCTCTACGAGTGCGAGCTTAACAGTTCGTGGTCGCAGGCATCATAGACATAGCGATAAATCCCGCTTCGCTCCTAAACCACCATCAATTAGTCAGGATGAATAAGCACTCTCATTGAAACATTCATAGTTTCGGAAACCCATACCCCCTTCAGCCTTTGATATACTCAGCCTATCTCAACTTGTCCAATGAATCTTTCTCTCCATCTATGAGGATCCCACTAATATGCATTCTTCTTTTTTAAAATTTTATCTCAAATCCCCTAAGGGAACTTAAAAATGCTCCTAGTGTAGGTAGGGATAGCTTACGCCACAACTTTTATTAAAAATTCCCTCCCCCATGCGAGATAAGCTTGCTCTGCCAGTTTTTCAATCGATTGAAAAATCTTTGTTTGACATCGCCAAAGTGACTCTTTTTATTCCTACTAGCCGTAGATGGTAAACTAAGATATAGCTCGTGAGGTGATGAAGTATTCAACTAGAAAATACCTTTGATGGCTTCAATTGTGATGGCGTTGGTATTGGGGGTTGAAAGATATGACAGACTTATCAAAGTTGAAGATTTTCCCAGCTGCATAGCAATAAAAAATCTCATTGAGCATTCCGCACTCTTTCACTTCTGCTCTTACAAAGAAAAAGCTGTCGTCGGCAAATAGTAAATGAGAAACTGACAGGTATTTCCCAAAATATATCTCTGAAAATACTTTCTGTCTTTCTGTCTAGATGAGGAGACTCAAAAATGCCTTAGCACAGAGAATGAAGAGATACGACAATAACAAACATCCTTTTCTTAGGCCCTTTTGGGGGGAAGATTAGCCCCTTTATTTTTCCATTGATGACCACAGAAAACGTTATTGTAATCAACTGCGTCCAACCTAGTGGAAAAGCCAGCTTTTCCATAGTATTCTTCACAAAACACCACTTTACTATGTCATACGCCTTACTAATATTGAGCTTGAGAGCAGCCATACCTTTATTACCTTGTTTTATGTTTTTCAGCATGTGTATACACTCATAACTAACAATGATACTATCTGTAATTAGCCTTTACGGGATAAATGTGCTTTGATTCTTGGAGATGATTTCCCCCAATACATTCTTTAATCTATTGGCTACGTATTTGGCAATGATTCTGTACACTACATTACAAAGACTTTTAGGTCTGAAAGCTTGGGTAGTTTTTGGTTGGCTTGATTTTGGAATTAGGACTATGAGAGTATGATTGAGGTTAGAGATGTCCCCTTGAGTGTTCATAATTTCAAGACAAGTTTGTTATTAGTTCCACCGACTGATCCCTAAAATTTTTGGTAGAAAACAGCTGGCAAGCCATATGGACCTGGTGCCTTGGTGGGATGCATACGTTTGAGGGCTTCCAAAACATCGGCAGTCGTGAAAGGTTGGCTCCGGGCATTGCTTATATATTCTGAATTCTTTCTAGGATTACCTATCAGAGCTACTAACATTTGCTCATTGGAAGGCTTTATAGATAAAAATAATTTTGAAAAGTACTTACAAATAATGCCCTCCACTTAAAACGTCTATAGTCGGCCAGATGTGTGTATACGTTGGGCTGGACATGATGTATGTCCAGCTGGAGATACTATGTTAATAACATAAACTTCAAAATGTATAAATATTAATAAGGGTGCCTGAGGTCGTACCATTACATATTGTGGTGTAGATACTGTTTTTTTATGCATAGCCCGATGATGAGTCTCTTACGGGGACACCCTCTGAAAACTTGGAAATTTTAATGATGAATGCCAAGAAGGAAAGGAATTCCCTAGAATCATAGGCTTGATTACGTCCGGCCGGAGATACATCCCAAACCCTAAATTCGGTCGGACATAGTTCGATATGTGTCTCACATTTTGATTGCCAATCACTTGGGACAGATTGGAGGAGGATGAGGTATGTTTCTCCCCATTCCACCCTCAGACCCCATTTATTTCACTATAAAATGGGGGACTTTTTGGAGTGTTGGGAGAGGTTCTTTTGAGGAGAGGCTTCAAGCTAGAAAAGCAGATAAAACCCTAAGAACAAATAATAGTAAATTCCTCACATTAGAGTTTCATACATTCTGGTGTGAATCTAGTAGAGACCCAACGATCAGAAGCATATTCAGAGCCTAGCTACATTGAAAAAGGTACGACATGGTTTTACGTCCGGCCAAACATGTGCACACATCTGGCCAAATATAGATATATCCGGCTCCACTTACTACAATCTATAGCTTACTTTATGCTTAGTTACTTTTGTGTTATGATCATTACCTTTAATTTACGCATGTTTAGTCATTTTTCTTTCCTGCTTAAGTTGATGATACACACATGTTCAAAATAGTATGCATGCCATGTTCTGTTTGCTATGTGGGCTGCGAATGAAGTCCAGCCGGACTTATCTTATGTCCGGTCGAACATGAATGATATCTGACCATATGATTCACCTCTGGTATATTGGATAAAAACCCGATCATAAATTCCATAGCCGATTACGATTGGACGATATTATGGTTTGCACGTGGGATACAATTCCACATACCATATGGAGGATGGCCATTTGATCCATTGCTATTATGTACATTTTAGACTACTATTTTAGTTAATTATTATGCTATTTTATCTGCAGTTATTTCAGTTCTGTGTTTTTGAGTTACGTATTACGTCCAACCAGACTTTTATAAAGTCTGGTCGGAATTTGAACATTATGTCCATCTTACCATAGCCGTGTCAGGCCAACCTCTCTGAGGCCAGACCCATGTGATGCTTGCTCAGACCTATTTCATTACTGTTTTATCATTGTTTTAATAACTTATAGGCATTTACTTTATTTATTATTTTTATAATTCATATTTTCTCCTTGTATGTATTTAAATTGTTTTTCCATATTCTTAGATTATAAGATATGTGGATACCTCTTTTGAGTGTAAATATTATACCGGTATCAGAAAAAGAGACCATTCTGAACCTAAATGGGTTTAAGGTAGGACATTGTGAGGGGTGTATTATGGTCTTAAATCATTCCTGGTGTCTTATATCGGGTGGCCACTCCTTTATTTTTCGGCTAGTCCCTTCGTGGGATTATCCCTACTCTATGCGGGCCGCGAGCCCAATAATATAGTGTTTGTCGATGTCATAGGCTTAGCGATAAAACTCGCTTCACTCCTACGGATGAGAACTTCATTGGGATCGAGAATAAGCCTTGAAAAAATACCTTATATTATTTATGGCGAGATTGAAGAGAACCATTTCTTTATATTTTGCATACTTTTTTTAACCTCGATGGCATTATATATCAGAAATCACTTTCACTCGAGGCGGTGGATTGGTATGTTATTACCATCACTTATTGGCACGTATCCTTGAGCGTGTTGACTTGGATGATTGAACCCATGAGTTGGGAGATCTAGTTGTGGGCAACCCTTCGCCGATACGAGCCTAAGCCATACTATTTTAAGCCCACATAACAGCCTATAAGTGTTATCCTATAAGAGCTTCCCTTATGCTTGTATTTGGGCCCCCAATCATCTGAAGTTGTTTTCATCTTTTGCCATGAGATGTAAACTTATTGGGCCTTTTCAACTGGGACAAGTTTGTATTTCATGATATTTGGGTGAAATACTTTGAAATGACAACAGGCCACCTTGTATGCAAATCATGTTAGGCCTAAAATATTTCGTTAAAATCCAAAATACCAAAACATGAATTCGATACTTATGCTGGCTTTTATCCAGAAATGGCAGGCCTTCTTTTTGCCCATTTGGATATTCTGAAACTTCTTAAGCTCATCCCAAAATAACCATGATTACAAAAGGTCCAATTCATCATTTTTAGTTAAAGACACGATCCCCTCATTTTGTAAATAGGCGACCTTTGTCTTTTAATGATGAAATGAAACCAAGGCAGCCAAAGTTTACCATTTTTTAGCATATAAGAGACAGTTTGTGTACTCCCTATTGGTGCATAAGCTAAGCCAAACCTAGGAAATATATTGGACTTACTAAATATGGGGGAGAAATAAGATTGGAAGGATATATGCTGATTAAGCATGCATTACACACATTTCATGTATCACAAGCATATATTCATCATGCTAACACTTTGTGATGCAACCATCATAGTTGCCCGTTGGGTTAGAAAATAAGGCAGACTAGTCAAGAAACATCTAGCGAAATCAGAAAATGACCAACAATGACAGCTCCTATGTAGATCAATTGGAAACCACCGTGAACAAGATGGCAAAACAGCAATAGACCATAGCCAATACTCTTGTTAACCAGATAGTGCCTCGAGCAGCAAAGGCTGGAACTAGCAAAAGGAGGTGTGAGGAGCCCAAGAATAAGAACACTAAGGAGATCCCTATTCTAGATGACGATGAAGACTTGCTAGAATACGCTATGGAAAAATGGCCAAGTCCTAGACCGAGGCTGAATTGCAAAAATTAATAGAAAAAGTAGAATTTGTTGGGACATATGCCCAAGAGTATAATGGAATATGTAAAAGAGATTTTATTTTAAGCAATAAACGATACAATTATTCATTTATTAAAATATTGATTTTAATGTTGCATATTATAAATTATCATGTATGCCCTTGGATACTAAATGTACTTTCAGATCTAGTGTATAAGTGTTATACACAAGAGGATTTAAATATGAAATTAGTAATCCTAAAAAGTTCGTAGAGAGCAAACAAAGATGAACACTTTGTTTGTTATTTATCTACAACTGCGGTCCATTCCATATTATATGACTACTTTGATCCCGGTTCGTTCATGTGGTGACATGGGAATGAAGGCACCTTATATGATGCGATCATATAGGACTGGACCAAGACATAAATGAATTTCTTTTAATATCCGTTAATCAAATAAATTCAAATTACTCTAATATATGATCATATATGGGTTGATCTGAATCCTGAGTGTATTACGAACTCCTACATGACAGGCTATGTCATTTGATTTACAAAGGTGAGGATTGTGAAGAAATCTCGACCAATAGCTACATATTTTGGGGACATGGTTTAGTGTCTAGCTGGGGACGTTTTACATAGATATGGAATTCATTCCTTCTTGCGAGAAGTAGATGAGTATATTTCTTAAGGGTTGATTCGGTACTTGAACGGTTAGAGTGCTCAAGTCTTTCTATTACGAATAGAAAGATTAATATTCATAATAGATATGAATAAATTGTTCATTAGAGAATCAATGGTACTTATGACACAAATAATTAGAGGGGTATAGCGGACATTATGACCCGGTTCTAATTATGAGATACTTGTGGATGGTCAATCTGTATGCAGTGATTATATCGGTGGACGCCGATGACTTCAGTATAAAATATATTTGTAGTGACGAGAGTGCAGCTTTAGGTTTTTAGTGGAACAACCTAAGGTTAATAATTCAGAATATTTAATTAAAGAGTTTTAATTAATATTTAGAGACTATAGGAGCTCGGAACTATAGGTCCATTTGGTCCCCGTGTTAGCTCGTTACACTATAGGAATCCATAGAATAATTGGATAGTCCAATTATGAACTCACTTGAAAAATATTAAATAATTGAGAATTATTTATTGATATAATTATTAATTTGTTGAATAATTATATAATGTCACACTTTGAAATTATATATTAAAGTTTTTAATATATAGCTTTTATATTAATGATTATTAGATAATCATTTAATATATGATTTGATTTTTAAATTAAATTTGATTTAATACAAAATAAAATATGTAATTTATATCATGATATAAGTTACATGTTAAATTTTAATTTCAAATTAAATGATATTTGACATTATATTTAATTTTTGAAATTAATAATTTTATTGTGATAAAAATGTCATTGGCCAATATTTATATGCGTGATTAGGGCTATAGTTAATTTTGTAAAAGCACATTTAATTAACCTAAATCTTAGATATAAATATGAAACTTTTCTCTTCTCATTCCAACCCTAGCCACTCTTTCATCTTTTCAATGAGATTGAAAAATAGAGAAAACAACGGAAGAAAATTTTCTCAATAAATATTTTTCAAGTGAGTTAATCTTAAGCCCACCCTCACGGATTTCTAGTGGTGAATCATAACACGGAAGAACGAGTCGTAGATGATCACACATCATTCGGCACCTATCAACAAACTGGATACAGGCTTCACGGCAACAAGAATCTTTGATCAAAAGAAACCGATCAATCTGCACAGGTGGAGCGCATGGTAAGCCTTGCATATTTTTGTTTAGAAAAAAAATAAAAATAGCAATTACAAAATTGGATGCGCACACTTAATCAAATTGCATAGTGGCTGATGTGGCGTTGAATGAAAATGGCATTTGGTCAAGTGTTTGCTGTGTGCGTTGATCATAGCCCACTTGCATAATATATTTGGATCATCTATAATGGCCTGATGGATCAAGATCAAAAGCAATTCATGCATATGATAAAAATGGCCTGATGGATCAAGATCAAAAGCAATTTGCACATATATCTTGATGATCAAATTGGCCTGACGGATCAAGAGAAAAAGCAAGGCAGTGTGCGTCACATGCACTTTTCAATTAAATTTGATTTGTTGCTGTGTGGAGCGCATGAGAACTATAAGAGGAAAATGCGGTGCTGTTCGGATTTGAATTTTTAACAGAAAAATTCAGGATTAAGGTGAGAAGGGAAGAAAACTTTTCAAGGCCGATCCCGGTGCCCAAACCGCTTCTGTTGTGTCAGAGAAAGCGTTTCCTACAGAATCAGCCACCCAAAAGATAAAGGGTAAACATAAAGACCTCCTAGATTACAGTGCTTTTGCTTTTGAAGAACAACTCCTTGCCAAGTTTAAGATGCCTTACATGACCAAATTCGACGAGAATGGAGACCCCAAGGCACACTTCCGCCAATATATTTCTGTGATGAGTGCTATTGACCTATCAAAGTGCCAAGTTCTAAAGATGTTTGCCTTGTCACTCAAAGGAGCACCAATGATATGGTACCACAGCCTGGAGAAGATAATAAAGAATGATTAGAGAACCTTGGTAGAAGCATTCTTGAACCAATATATCACGGATATGGAGAATGATTTGACACTCTGTGGCATGGAAAATACCAAGCAGAAGCAAGATGAAAGCTTTAAGGAGTACCTAAACCGTTGGAGAAGTTCGCAATTGAAGATGGAGACTAGACCATCAGAACAGAACAAGATCAAAATGATCATCAAGGGTACCAAACCCTCTATCTACAATAAGCTAAGAAGGATAACCTCCATGATGACATATTTTCTGCAGTTGAAGAAGATTGTTATGGATATAGAAGAGGAGGAAGCAGAGTGTTGGGATATATTCCCAATAGCATAATGTAATATGTAAACGAGATTTCATTTTAAGCAATAAACAATGCAGTTATTCATTTATTAAAATGTTGATTTTAAAGTTGCATATTATAAATTACCATGTATGCCCTTGTGATGAGCGGAAAATATATCACTATTTATTGTCCCTTTGACCTAATATTTTGTGTGGTTTCTCAGGTTTTATGAATATTTTGATATATTTTTGTGTGATTTTCAGATAAATAAATTTTGGGACTCAATGGAATCAACTTGGGGCTAAAACGGCGAAAAACGGACAAAAATGGCATAATTGGAATTTCGCGTCGCGACATGCACACTCTATACATCGCGACGCGCCACGATTACTATGCTGCCAACACTCGTCATTGCCACGTTAGCACATGCATCATCATTACGTCATTATGACATCAGCACAATAATTCACTCTACTGACACGCGTTATTCCTTGTGTCAGCATGACATCAACGTCGTGACACGTAAGCCTTCACGCGTCACGCCGTCAAGCCAATAATTCTACCGACAGCCATATGTCATCATCTCGTCAAAGTCGCATACACATGTCAAGAATCAACGGTGCGTCGCGTAAGCTTTACGCGTCGCGACGCGCAAGGATGAAGTTTGCCTATAAATTGAAGCTGATTTCATTTTCCAAATTCATACTTTCCTTAAGGTTTCTAATAAAGAACTGAGGATTGTATCTTGTTTGTGTGTGTGTGTGTGTATATATATATATATATATATATATATATAATTTTAGTATTAGTAAATATACTTTCCTTAAGGTTTCTAATAAGGAATTGAGGATTGTATCATGTTTGTATATATTTTTAGTATTTAATTATGTATTTTTATTTCTAGTAGTAATAATAGTTTATTTACTTTATATTTCTTTTATGTTTTGTAATTAATTTCAACTAGGGTAAGGGTGAAGCTTTTATTATGATAATTTAGATCAATCTCCCTTAAATTATAATATATAAATTATCTTAAAATCTGACTTAATTGGATACCGCCTTTATGGTCAGTTGGACTTAATTAAATTGATTTTAACCTGACTAAATTGGATACCGCCTTTACGGTCGGTTGGAATTAATTATAACGTGACTAAATCAGGATACCGCTTATGTGGTCGGTTGGTAATATAATGCAAATTTATATATTATAATAAGAGAGATTTTTAAATTAGAAATAGTAAAGGTGGATCCCCTAACCCCAACACTTTATTTTTAATCTAGGGAAGTGATGAAGCACAATATTCATGAGTTTAATAATTGATTTTTTAATATAATAGGTAATACTTTAGGCTTGTTTATTGAAACTTAACCTTAATTCTTCTTGTTGCCTGATCAGAAATAAGATTGATTTGGTAAACTTAAAATGAACTTGTAAAAGATATTTTAGGTTTCAGCCTTAGATTCAATAGCCTTAGATTCAATAGCCCACGATCTCACCTTATGGTAGATTTCCTTAAGGTAGATTTCCTTCCAGGATAGACATATACCTGTCGAGCGGGGGTAGACACAATTGGAACTTAATCTTAATGAATTCAGGTAACTTGGTTAACATAGACATATGATTAATTCGGTTACTTTGGGCGTTTGCATCTGACCATCGACAAAGGCTTTTGCATATCTTCGTGTTCCAGGTTAACAAACTAATTTATTACACATATATATGAGAATTAATTCATCTTTAGAATAATATTGTGTGGAATCAAAACCTTAGATGTTTATTTTCTTTATTATCAATTTTCTTTGTTTTATATTTATTTATTTATTTAGCAAATCCACATTCAATCAACCAATCAAGCAATCATTCCATTATCACCTCAATTATATACCTGTAAATAGATAGTATCAATAATTAATAACAACAGTAGAAATTAAGTCCTCATGGAATCGATATTTTTATACTACTTGAGTGATACGTTCGCTTGTGTTACATGTGTGATTTCACCGATCAAGTTTTTGGCACCATTGCCAGGGACTTATTTTTCTTACGTTATTAATTTTGAAGCTATCTATTTTACTTGTATCTAATTTTCTTTACTTTTGTTTTTAATTTTTATTTATTTCTTTTATATTTCAGGCGGTTGAAAATGGATCACTATTGGGCTATGGAAGTATTAAGAACTTTAAGAGGTGAAGATACACCCTATATCAGGGAGCAACAGTCTGATTTTCTGTGGCCTGTTGTCCAACCCAATAACTATCCATGGTTGTCAGAGCCAATCAACACAACATTTGCTCAACCATTTCAAAACACAATGATCAGATGTGAGATATGTGATGGTAACCACCCAAGTGATCATTGCACGTACAACTACAATTCAGAGTGGTAGAACTCTCTGAATCCTTCATGGTATGATGAACCAGCATATTTCATTGAACCATATTCTCCATCTTATCCACCATCAACGTATGATCTTCCTAAAAAATCATATTCATCAGAGGAAAAATAGATGATAAGATAGATAGTGGACATGCTCAAGAAAAGAAATGAAAAGTCGGATGACTTGCTTCGGAGTCAAGAGGCAACTTTACAGAGACTGACAGATCAAGTGAAACAATTCTAAGAAAACCAGAACTACACACCTCCCGAAACATTTTCAGATGACACTGACGAAGCCTTTGATTACCAAAGATTTCACGATGACACCTTAACAGAGGAATAGGCTGAGCAGTATCAAGAATCATAGGTATCAGTTCAGGAGCCCGAACAAGCAGAGTTTCAATTTGATCTGGATAAGTCTCTGGTCACTGATTACATCTCTGAGGAGGAACAAGTAGCAAAGCTTTCCGTACCATCCACACTAATAAATGAGTATCTTGGAGCATTCATTTCACAGATGACAAATGAATAGCAGAATAATGAAATTCTGAAGAATATCTGTGAAGAAAAAGTGGAACAAGATGCAGAACAAATGGGAGAACAATTGTCTGACCACATTGAAAATCTCATGACTTCAAGAGAAACATCACTGTATTGGGGAGTACACATCGAAGACACCACCTAGAAGCTTGACAGAATGGAACTCTCATTCAAAGTCAAGCATCATACGAGACCTCATAATTCATTTTCTTTTCTTTCAGGTACCACGGAGCGACAAAGTTTAAGAAGGTGGTACAAGCACTGAATGAGACAAAATTCTTTTTATCACCTCAACATTGGAAGAGACCCTTCAAAAGCGACGCTCATTGGATCATCCTCAATCAGACGTCCAAAACCACTCTTAAACCTCTTTGACGAATGGACTTCAGACACGTCTAGCTGAAGACGATAAATTTAGCGCTAGCAGGGAAGCAACCCATGCAAAAAAAAAAAAATTTGATTTTCATTTAAATTTTTATTATTGTATTTTGTGTATACATGTTTTAGATTTTTTAATTTTGTGTGTTATTTTTGCAGGGAAAAACACAGATGGAGCACTTAAATCAGAGCATGCCAGTAAAAATAGGGTTATCACATAATAAAGTTTGACAAAATCACGAAGTTAAAAAGTCAATTCAGTAGAGACGACGGAGTAAGGGGTCAACTCTTGATACGCGTCCTAGTGGATATATTCGTCAAATGACTCGATTTTTCCAAAAAAAACCTGCTTCGTGACTCGTAAAACCCCTTGTATCGGGACGCGATAACCTAAACACGTGAGCACCCAATTTTCAGGGTGTCGCGTCGTGACATAAAACACACTGCGTATCGCGACGCGAACGTGATTCCAGATCTGAAAACAGCAGCCGTCAGTCATCTTCTTCACATCTCAACTCCATTTTCTTCATTTTCTATCAACTTCCTCCACAAATCCATCCATAAATTCATCAAAATCCCTAAACCAAATTCATTAAAACCCACTAAAATACTCCCCCCCACACAAAACTCATCCACCAATTCAAATACCCAAACCTCCATTTCGTGTATAAGCTCGAATTTATGGAAGAACAACTTGCCAAATCACTTCCCGAACTCACCCATCATCCATTTTGCGTGTGAGCTGCTCAGATTTGGGATTCAAGCTTGCAATTTCTGGTAACTTTGTTCTTTTTCAATTTATCATTGTGTTTCTAGTTTGCTACGTGAGTTGTTTAATTTTGTGATTTAGTTTTGGGTTTGTAACTTATTTTGAATTATGTGTTTGTGTTTGTTGGTAAAAATTTTAAGTTGTGGGTGTGTATTTATGGCGATTGTTGTTGATAAATTCGTAGCATTGGGGGGGAAGTTTGTGATTTTTGAGTTATTAAAGTGTTTAAAAAAAATGGCCCCTAAAAGAAACCATGGTACCATTGTTCCCTTAGCTTTCTTTTGTTTTGTAACGCATTGGGGACAATGCTAGGTTTAGGTTTGAGGGTAAGGTTATTTATTTTTATTTGTTTTCTCTATTATTTTTTCTTCCCTGCATGTCGTGTGACTTGCATGTTTTGCATGTTTTAATTTTTTCATGCTTTATTAAAAAAAAGTCTAATTATGAGATTGTTTGTCTTAGTAAAAAGTTCTAGGAAAAGATAAATGCTAATTTCACTTTTATCCTATACTTTGAGCCAAATATCTAAGTCAGACTCATATGCACTTAAACAAAGTTATGTAGAAGTTAGATAATAAGGAATGGACAAAGTGACTAGTTGAAATAATCGGTGGTTGATGAATGACCGTTTGCCTGAATATCTGTTTCTATCTACATTTATGATGTGTGGTATGATGTGTTGGACAATTATGACCCATAACATCACTATTTATACATAACATGGTGTTGTTGTACAAATTAACTATGTGACAAAGGAAATTGCTCTTTTATCATTTGTAATTGGATTACCGGGATATATAAATGATAAAAGTCCATATGATTAGTTCCAGATTAATAAGATATGAGACAGTATTAATCCACTAAGTTTTAATCATTAAAACATCCATAGTCGTAGTATTATCGAGATTGGACATCGATAATGCGGAATAGACTAGTATTGTACTTGTGCGTGTTATGGGAGCATAACAGCATAGTTCTCATATATTTGGGTATTGGATACTCATACAAGTGTAATAGGAGGTTGTGTTTACCGATGGTACGGAAACAGCTTCACTCTAGATAGACCCCTTGGAATTCCATTGGTAGTATGACTATGTGTCTATGGAAGTCCGAATCAGGGTAGGTGTATTTGGTATTAACCTGAGACATATATCGCTAATACTTACGACAATCAATATACTTTGGTTTTGGTCGTCCAGGGCTTTATCAGGTTCTGTGTACGCCTCTTCTGGGTATATTGAGAATCGTAGTGTATTGGGTGTGATGTCAAGATGGAAGTATCACTTCAGTCATATGGAGATGATGGTCACGTAGGATAAGGAACTTGTACTCTTCTATGTTGCAGCTATCGGGATAATATGACTAGGTCATATTTATCTGATTATAGAGACTAGTTACCAGAGATCTTATATATGCTTCGTACGGGGCAGACACAATCCAGCCGCAAGCCTAGCATGTGACATCCGATACTGGATCGCAATACGCAATACTATGTATACTACACCTGATACAGATTACATATTCCTTTAAGAATATTTCTGGAGAATTGGGTAGGCACGGTGCTTTGCTAGAAGCTAACAATGTCTTGTAAATCGGTAAAAATGTAGTACTAGGTACGTACGTGTTCGGATGGTCCGTCGACCAGATTTACTACCAACATATCCAGGGATCTCATGGGTCGCTTCCCGAAGATTCACCGATGACGTATGACTCGCACATAATTAATCTGGGATTAATTATTAGAGAGAGAAAATTAATGTAGGATTAATTGCGGAGAAATTTTATCTGGGATAAAATACTATTTAATAGAGAGAGAACGATTAATTTGGAATTAATCGATAAAATAATATATTCGATATATTAAACGAAATTAGATTTCGACGCGGAATTAAAATTAGATTTTAATTCGGGCGAACGAGTTAATTTAGAATTAATTCGCTAGCGACGTGAATAGTAATTTTCCTAGGCATAATTATTTAATTAAATTTGATTTAATTACATCGCAACGGAAAATTCCTTAATTCGAAATTAGCGAACCCGAGTCCGGGAGTGTTTGCGGGTCCACTCGGATTTTGAATTCAAGTGGGGCCCACAAGTCACATCACGCGTCACATCATTAGTCACTCAAATTATGGAAGTCTTGTCACTTTTTTGGTGATTGACATCTTGTCATTTTTTGATTGATGGTAGTTGTTGGAGGCATTAATGCCATGTACCAATTTTTGGAAAAATGAAAAGTGGTATTTGATTTTTGAAATTAAAAACACATAACACAATTCTTTCTCTCTCTCATTCATCCTTGGCGGAATGGCCTCTTGTTTTTCTCCTCTCCATGGCCGAATTCAAGGCTTCATTTTCTCTCTCATTTGGCTTGGCCGAATCATGCTAAGAAGATGAAGAAAAATTGTTACAATTTTTCAAGATGCTAGCACATCGAAGGAGTCATTCAAAGGTGATAGGGAAACCCATCTATGAGCTAGGAATCAACACTCAAAGCTTTGAGCTTGAAGATCAACACAAGGAGCAAAATAAAGGGCTTGGCCGAAACTTCAAGGAAGAAAATTTTTTGTGTTCAACGCATCCAAAAGCCGATCAAAGTGAGTATTTCCGCTACTTTACTTTGTTGTATTCGCACATTTCATTGCTTAATTTGATCTTGGTTTGACCTAGAAAACCCAACAATTGTATCATAGCGGTTATTAAGCATGAAATTGAAATTAGGGTTTATATACTAAAATTTGGGTAAAATTGATTTGAGCATGATTTGATAAAATTGATTGTTTGAGTATGCTTGAATGATGGTAACTTAGAGTTATGCATGATCAATTTGATGAAAATTGAATTGGATTATTTTTTCCCCAAAAATTTGGCTTGGCCGAATTGATGATATGCCATAAAGTCATGGTAATTTTGTTTTTTGATCATTGGATGAGTTGAAAGACATGGGATAAATTGATTTATGATTTAATTGGATTGAAATCGAAATCGGATTTAAAAATCCCTATAATTACCGTGACATCAAAAGCATGGAAATGAATTGATTTTGTTTCAATTGTGTTGGACATGAATTGAATATAATAAAGCATGATTAATTATGTAAATTTGTGTTTTGGAAATGTTAATTTGAATAATTAATTATGGCTATACACTTTAGTTAATTAAATTGTGATATTGGGAATATTGGAATTTAATTAGTTGGGCTAAATTTGGAATTGGGTTAATAAAGTTGTATTTGGGCTTAATGGGCTTGGTTGGGCCAAGTTTGGTTTTGGTTAATTGGTTGGATCCAATTGGGCCTAAAACCATTTCCATAAAGTCCAAATATGATTAAATGGGCCTTTAAAATTTTAATTGGGCCTAATGGGCCTAAATTGATTTTTTGGCAAAAGGGTGATTCCTTATTGGGCTTTGGTTGCCAAAGTCCATGCCTTATAAATTAATTGAAAGCCCATTGGACTTTAAATTAAATTGACATTGGATGTTAATTGGGCTTTGAGACCCGTTAAGATTAGATTTAGAATCTAAGTCGCAAAGGCTCATTAATAAAGTGTCATTATTTAATTTAGAATTAAATAAAGAATTAGTATTGAATACAAATTAAATTGGATTTAATATTGTAGTTTGATATAATTCAAGAATTCGTACTTTGAGTTCTTATTCTTAAAATGAGTTGGACTCGCGCAAATCAAATCGTTGTTTGAACATTGGATGGTCATTAATCAAAGATTAATTAATTGGATTATATTGATTGATAACATGCTTTGTGTGAATACATGGATGTGATGTATGAATAATGTATATCGGATGGATATTAGATGAGTGAGGGCAATTTTGGAAATTGTTGTAATAAATTTAGAATTTATTAAATTGGACCTACGTGTCCAGCCTATTACCTCTTGACTCATTGTATTTCTCTTCTCACATATTCCCCTCAATGTAAATGAGGTTTCTTTAGAAGTGTTATGTAATTGGGTAGAAGTAAGATTTGTGCTAGTGGGAGAGAGGAAATGGGGAGATTTGTTCTAGGAACAAATTGTTTTAAATATCCATCACCATATCATTATTAATTTATTTATCGCTCCTTATTATGCATTTAGAATGTATGCTTAAGGGTGTATGATGAGACCTAATTAAAGATAATTAATTGGTTGCCAATTACGCGAAAAACCCTCAACAAATATTAAGCGTTTTCCTTCCATTGAGTGATTCTCTCTCAAGATCCAAGATTGGCACTGGTTTGTTGGCCAAAGTCAAGACCTTTGTCCATCGCGGATGTGTTTGAATCATGAAAGCTTTGTTCCATATCGCATGTCTTGTCCAAGTTGTGATTTGTTGGCCAAAGTCAAGATCTCTTCTTGTCCAACGACATCGATTACGAAGCTTTCCAAAGTCAATGGGTCCCGCTTAACTGGATTCATTAAGCTTGTTGTGCCAAAGCCAAGGCTTAGTTGATTCAGAGGAAAAAAGATTAGGGAATATATCGGATATATTGGCATATATTAGATATATGTTTCGGACTTGGATGTCCACCTACTGGATCTAGGAATTGGATGAGATCCAATTGATCTTAGAGAAATACCTAGTTAAATATCATACAGCTTGTTGGCCAAAGTCAAGGTTGTGTGTTATTTAACGGGATCCTAGCCCACTAGGAAACTAGGTTTCCCGAGTACTCAACAGAGGGTTAGAGTCTCACCGAAAAATAGTGGGAGGCAAGTATTAAATTTGTAATTTCGTTTAGATACTTGCCAATACGCGCTCATTTCATTTTTTGTCATTAATTAATAAATATATTAGTTGGACTAATATTTAATTGTTGTTTTAATTAAACAGTTTGACTGTATTCAAACTACTTCAATTTATAGTTCATTATATAATTGGATTATAGTAATCAATATATTTTAATTTAACTAATTAAATTATAGTTGATTATATAGTTAGACTATAGTAATCATTATATTCAATTGTACCTGAAATCGTTGATTAGATAGTTAGACTATAGCAATCAAGATAACTGGAAGATTAGTGTTTAAAACATAATCCTGGGAGAAAATGTCATTAAACGGCTTTAATTTTCAGATTGGGAATAAAACCTCAGGATAGTCCTGGGAACTAAGAAGTTACTCTATTTGATAGAGAAACCTCTTGGGCCTGAGCCCGGAGTTGAGCAAATAGTGGAGCATGAGTTTTGGATGACTCATGGTAATGATAACTTTAGTGCTCTATCTTTTATGCTAGATGCAATGACACTTTAATTTCGTTGTCAAAATTAAGGATTAGATCCTTGTACCATGATGATGAAATTAAAGATCTTCATAGATTTATTCTGAAATCTTAGAAGTACAAATTGCATAAGAAGCTCTTTTGTTGGACATGATAAGGTTAATTAAGAGTCGTTCTGAGCTACCATTTTCTTTCTAGGGATACGCATTTAACAGTGCAACACTTATTTTGAATAAGGTTCCATAAAAATCTGTTAGACAGACTTCATATTAGATATGAACATGAAAGAAACTGGGTTTTCTCATTCCTGAAAATTTGGGAATGCTAGGAATATGTTTGGATGATATCAAACTAAAACCCAAATCGGATAAGTGCCTAATTTGTAGGTTATCCTAGGGTAACAAAAGTATAGTACTTATACAACTCACAAGAGAACAATGTAATTGTTGCTCGCCATGCGGTTTTCCTAAGAGGAATACCTATATGCAGTGGTAAGTGGGAGGAAAGTAAAACTCGATGAAAATCGAAGTAATACTGTTCCAGGCACCGATTCCTTAACGGAACACAAACAGTTCATCAGGGATGAATCTGTACCACAATCTTCAAATACACAAGAACCACGTAAGTCGGAGAGAGTCAGAAAACAACTTGGGAGGTATGAGTTTCTGATCTCACCTCATAAAGATGTCAATCTTATTGAGGAACACGAACCGACTACGTATGAGGAAGTGGTACAAGGTATCGACTCCATATTATGACAAAGTGCCATGATGTCCGAAATGGATTCCATGTATACCAACCAAGTTTAGACACTGGTTGATGTACCGAAAGGCATTGTGCCTATTGGTACTATATTAGTCTTCAAGGAAGACAAACATGGATGGCAACATACCAACGTACAAAGCTAGGCTTGTAGCGAAAATGTATCGTTATCAATATTGTGTCGATTATGACGAAACCTTTTACTCGTTGCCATTGTTAAATCCATTTGGATAATGCATGCTAATGCTGCATGTTTCATTTATGAAATATGGCAGCTGAACGTAAAAATCACTTTCCTTAAACAGAAATCCTTTGGAGGATGTTTACAACATCCTGACGATTTTGTCGTACCAAAACGAGCAAACAAGGTTTGCAAGTTAAATCGATCCATTTATAGATTGAAGCAAGCATTGCGTTCTTGGAACCAGCGTTTTGATGTAATCATAACGGTATATGATTCAATTCAAAATGAAAATGATTCTTGTGTATATAAGGATGTTAGTGGGAGCGCACTGACAGTGATTGTCCTAAATAATGATGATATATCATTTCTTAGAAATGACATTCCCATATACAATCGGTGAAAGCTTGGCTTTCATGAAAATTCTCCATAGAATACTTGGGAGATACAACCTTTATTCTAGGAATAAGGATCTACTGGGATAGATCTAAAAGTTATTGACAATCTCCGAGAACTCGTATATTGAAATAAATGTACGCGACCTGATGTCTCGTATACTTTGAGCATATGGAGTCATAATCAGGGCAATCCAAGTGATAGTCACTGAATTGATGTTAAGAACATCCTTAAGTATCTTAGATGGACTAAGGATGCTTTCTTAAGTTATGGAGAAGGAGAACTTGAAGTCACTGGGTTCACTGTTGCAAGTTTCGAAATCGACAAAAACGACTATAAGTCGGAATAAGGGTACTATATGGTTTGAATAACGGAACAGTGAGCTGCAAATCTTCCAAGCAAAGATACTGTTGCCGAATAAACAACAAAAGTGGAATATTGCTGCAGCTGAGGCAGCAATAGAAGCACTTTGCATCTATATAATCCTAATTGGATTAGGAGTAGTTCTGTTAGCAGCTGAGCTAGGCTACAGCACAAGCTAAAGAATTAATGGTCTCATCAACGATCCAAGTATATACTTCAACTATTCATCTGATTCGTTCGGATCATACATCAGGGCAATGTGATGATCGAATAAATCGCATCAAATGATAATTTTGCAAATTCGCTGACGAAAGCAGTTTCTCAGCAGAATTTTGAGCGAACCGTACATAGTTCAAGTGTAGGACAGTTGAGTGATTGGCTATAGGCCAAGTGGGAGATTGTTTGACAATTATGACCCATAGCATCACTATTTGTACAGAACATGGTATTGTTGTAAAAATTAACTATGTGACAAAGGAAATTTCTCTTTCTTCATTTGTAATTGGATTACTGGGATATATAAATGATAAAAGTCCATAAGATTAGTTCCGGATTAATAAGATATGAGACAGTATTAATCCACTAAGGTTTAATCATTAAAACATCCCTAGTCGTAGTATTATCGAGATTGGACATCGATAATGCGGAATAGACTAGTATTGCACTTGTGCGTGTTATGGGAGCATAACAGCATAGTTCTCATATATTTGGGTATTGGATACTCATGCAAGTGTAATAGGAGGTTGTGTTTACCGATGGTATGGAAACAGCTTCGCTCTGGATAGACCCCTCGGAATTCCATTGGTAGTATGACTATATGTCTATGGAAGTCCGAATCAGGGTAGGTGACCGGCGTAAACACACACGTATAACACAAGCGTACATATCGTTCAAGTAGTATAAAAAGTATCGATCCCACGAGGACTTAATACCTAATCTATTAATGTTATGAGGTCAAATAATTACTAGTATCTAACAGGTTGATTGATTGATTTGAAATGGTGATGATTCTAAATTTAAGAACAAGTAAATAAAATTGCACAAAAGTAGGTTTAAGAAAATTCAATATTAAAAACTATCTAGGGGTATGAATCTTTCTAATATCTTTTAAAAGATGAAGTGGTTATTTCATGGTTGTGTAATAAATCGGTTTACTAACCTGGAACACTAACTTATGCAAAAGCCTCTGTCGATGGTCAGACGCAAATACCCAGTTTAACCCAATTGAACCATATGTCTTTGTCAACCAAGTTATCTGGATTCATTAAGTTTAAGTTCCAATTATGGCTACCCCCGTCCGACAGGTATATGTCTATCATGTAAGGAAATCTATTAAAGGGTTATCTATCCTCAAGGAAGATCGTGGGCTATTAAATCTAAGGCTGAAACCTAAAATTCCTTTGTCAAATTTATTTTAGATTTACCATATCAATCTTATTTGTGATCAGACAACAAGAAGCATTAAGCTTAAGACTTAATAAGTAAACCTTTAAATTACCCAAACTATACAATAACCCCTTATAAACCGATGATATTAGAATTCATCACAACCCGAGATAACTAACTTAGATACGACACATAACTAGGGTTCGCAAAAACTTAAATAAAATAAAAGATATAAAGTAAAATGCTGAAAAGTAAATTGCTGAAAAGTAAATGACGGAAAGTAAATGCTGAAATTAAATACTGAATATTAAATGCTGAAAAGTAAATGCTGAAAGTAAATTACTGAAAAGTAAATGCTGAAAGTAAATTGGTGAAAGTAAATTGCTGAAAGTAAATTGCTGAAAATAAATTGCTGAAAAGTAAATGCTGAAAGTAAATTGCTGAAAAGTAAATAAAGTAAAAGTACAATAAAATAAAATGCTTAGGTAAAAGGATCACTTTTATTACTTCTATTTTAGATATCTCCCTTAATATAATATATTAACTTTGCATGATAATTACCAACCAGCCATATAGGCGGTATCCAGATTAAGTCAAATTAATAATTAATTACCAACAGACCAATCAGGTGGCATCCAGTTTAGTCAGGTTAAAACCAATTTAAATAATTACCAACCGACCAATATGGCGGTATCCTCATTAAGTCAGGTTTTAACTAGTTTATATATTATAATTAAGGGAGATTAATCTAAATATTAGTAATAAAAGTTTTACCTTTTACCCCAGCAAAGGGGAGTTACCTCCTCATTACTGAAAAGTAAAAACTGAAAATTAAAGAAAGAAAAGTACTGTGCGTAAAAGTAAATTGCGGAAAGTAAAAACTGAAAAGTAAAGAAAATAAAGTGCGAAAGCGGAAATTAATTACTGAAAGCTGTAAATAAACAAATAAGATACAATCTTCTTAGTATTCTTAAGGAATTCTTTAGAAGAAAGTATGAGTTTACAAATGAAATGGCTTGGTATTTATAGGCAAAATTTTACCTCCATCAAATCATCCACCAAATCCATTATTAATTGCTCCACTAATTGCTCCACCAAATCCATTATTAATTGCTCCACTAATTGCTTATCATGTTTGGTGGTGATTTGATAATTTTTATTATTTATTTATTAATTTATTTTTTGCTTTGAAAATGATTGAAAGTGACTTTAATAATTACTCACAACACACTTCTGGATGGTTCATCAATTTCGGGCATGAAATATTCAGAATTCGAAATTATTTTTTCTTTCAAAGTTGTCTATATTTGAGTCTTCTTTAATTTGGAACTTGAATCAGCTCAATCCGATATCGGAGTAAAGAGTTATGCCCAAAAAAGACAGATGCGCAAAATTGGAATTTCCAAAACTGCACTTCGTTAAAACGCCCTTTCAAGTTTCCAATCTCCAAAATTAATATGTCAAGTCCAATTTAGGCCCTTATTTGACCCACATTTCATCTTAAATGATTTCATTGTATCCCAATATTATTTTATCTGCAAAATAAACTAAAACACATCAAAACGTTCATCAAACCCGAGAAACTAAACAAAATATTAAGTAAAATTGGCGGTAAATATTGATATATTTTCCGCTCATCACACCCCCAAACCTAACATTTTGCTAGTCCTCGAGCAAAAAAAAAATTAAAATACAAGAAACAATTAAAATTAAACTAAGCCACTTTCGTAGGGAACACGGTTGCATTTAGCATATGCAACAAGCCTTTAAACCCCTATGTGTCCCTAGTGGACGAGTTATAGTCTCGTGAGGGCTTACAGCAACGATACCCACAAACATTTTACAAAAGTAAAAAGATAATAAAACTAATGCACACAAAAGCAAAAAGACAAGAGAAAAGAGAATAAAGAAATTAGTGACTAATCAGGTGAAACTTCTACTCCAAGTTACTAGTTGTTTTCTTTCTTTCTAAATTTTTAAATATGTAAATTCTCCGATTATATTTACCATTCTCCATATGCACAACCGACAAAATATTAATCAACTCATTTTTTTCCCACAACACTCACAAGTGTAGTTGATAAGAGAGTAATATTTTTGTCCTAAAGTTTTATCAGAATTCACACCTTTTTGCAGCAATGGAATAATTTTTCTAATTTTTCTGATTTTTTTCTTTGATTTTTGATTTTTTTTTTATATACAATACCTTCCGTCTATGTAGCGAGCTTTGGGCCAGTGGCTCCCAAACCAGTTGGCTTTAGGGCACCAGGTGTTAAGACACCCATACGGACTTAATTACTCAAACTTCAGATATATATATTTTTTCAGCATCTTTGATCCATGTAGCGAGTTTTGAGCCAGTGACTCCCAAACCAGTTGGCTTTAGGGCACTACGTGTTAAAACACCCTTACAGACTTAATAACTCGGATCTCAGATTTTTTTTTTTTATCCATCACTTTTTGAGATGCTTCCTCCAATTAAACTAGAGCACTGAATATTACAAACTTTTCAATTTTAGCTCATGTCCGTATGTTACTATACATGTTGATAATACCTGCTAACTGAGCATATAAATATCCATTTTAGTCAGTTTTATGGAGAATTTACAAATTAAATAATTTAAAATGAAAGAAACAAAAAATAACTTGTTTCAAAAATGGTTTGAGATACGTCTCAAGAGTGAAAACTCCTTACTCAGCTATCTCTTACCAATTTCACCTTTTTATTCAAAATAAAAACACAAAAACACAAAATATTTTTGTAATTTTTCAATTTTTTTTTTGTATTTTTCGAAAAATTTTGGACTAAAAATAAAAACAACACACAAACTAAAAACAAGGTACTGATCAACTAATTCCCTCCCCCAAACCTAAATGAGACATTGTCCCCAATGTCTTAAACAGTAGAAGAAGAGTTTAGAAGATAGTACCTGGTTAGATGAAATTCTACAGAAAATTAAAGATTAAGATCCAGATTAATCTGACGCCTCTTACCACGATCGTCCTCGGACCAATTTATCTTTGAAAGGATAGGTTCAACTTGTGGTTCATAGGCTAAGAGTTGGTCTATTAGATCCGGAGCAGTTCTGGCAGTATAGATGAGTTCTTTTATAAGTTTTGACACAAACCCATTTCTCCGAGCATTATCAAGAAACACACAAAGAAAATCATAAAATCCATCAACGTTAAACAGCCCAATTGGTTTCTGGTGTATGTTCAAGTTCGCCCAAGATAGCACTATAAAAATTTCCTCCAATGTGCCCAAGCCACCTTGCAAAGCAATAAAAGCATCAGCACGGTTAATCATTTCTACCAATCGTTCAGACATACCTGGCATGATCAGTTCCTCTCCGTTTGATGGTCCAATAAGATTTGCCTCTACCAAGGGTTTTGGGATGATTCCCAAAACGTGACTGCCTCATTCCTGTACGGCCTTTGAAACGATCCCCATTAGTCCAAGATTGCCTCCGCCATATACTAAGTGCATATTCCTGTGCTGCTTCTACGTATTGTGGCTTAGTACCAACACTAGTACTGCAAAACACACAGATGTTTTCAACTCGTCTTCTTGAAGTGGCTTCCATGTTTTACTCTGGATGTCTTCAAAAGTGCAATGATGAGTTGAATTTATAACACCTGAAAATGGTGAGTAAAATAATAGCACTAGTACCTGCTAAATGACAATTATTAGTTAACAGTAAAATAAATCGTGATAGTCAAAAAGGTTTGGATCCTGTCGGAGAAAATAAAAGAAAACAACAAAACAAATTACAATTATTAGGAAAAGACAAATAGATATAATATGTACAAGAAAAGTAGCGGCTTGATTGACGTCTATGTGTCAAGGACAAGCTTCCCATCCAATTTCTTATAAATTGGCAAACATGGTCTTTTTGAGTCAGATTCCCAAGACTTAACTATTGTCTTTCTTTTTGAAATTGTTCATATAACACACAAATTTCGTGATACACATATCCACTGGGATGCGTCTCAAGAGTTTTAGATATATCATCCAAAGACTCCTTACTCAAGCCATCCCTAATGAAATTAATCTTATCTTCGTGGTTATCAAACACCATTCCTAAAGAACGACAACGAGTATCACAAAACATACGAGCACATTTATAATAAACACACATTCTTTTGGCTCTTCTCTTTTTAGCATAGGTGCTCCTTCCTAAACCAGGTAGATGTGAAATAAAAGAGTCAGAAGACTCACCTGCCAATCGGACCCGTGCTTCAATAATCCAACGAATTTAAGTAGGAATACCTTTGATCATCAGTAACCTCATCCGTTCCAAGCGAGCTTTGTAGACTTTCATCAGAGATTTTTGAGGGAGAGAAGGAAATTGCTTGTGAAGATTTGCGAGAGCTTCTTCCATCGTGAAATGACTTTACCTGCAAAAATTTAAACACACAAAAATAAAACACATCAGATCACAATATATACACAAATTGCATGGGTTGCCTCCCTGCGAGCGCTAAGTTTAACGTCGACAGCTAGACGTGACTTCTCGAATGTTAGGCTGGATTTGAAAGTGTGACACTTTCTTTTTGTCGCTCAAATGATTCTCCCTAGTAGTGCTTAACACGTTATTTTTTAACCTATATAGTTTTGTTGGATTCAGGATCATGTATCTCAACAGCTCTATCTGGTAAAACTTTGGTGATCACAAATGGACCTGACCACCGTGATTTTGGCTTCCATAGGGAGAATTTCACCATTGATTTGTTTAACAGTACCTTCTGCCCTGGTTCCGGTTGTATGCGCACTAACTTCTCATCATGTCTCTTCTTGGCCTTTTCTTTGTACAATTTGGCATCCTCAAAAGGCTGATTATGAAATTCCTCCAATTCGTTGAGCTGGTGGAACTTTTTATCTTCTGTTGCTTGTAGTGCAAGAATTGGCTTTTTCAGTGCAAAAGACGCTTTATCTTCAGGCTCCACAGGCAATTGACATGTTTTAAGTTTGTCAGTAGAACTTTGCATTGCATTGGAGTTCTGAATGGTACTGTGTATCACATCAAGTCTGAAACATTCCTCCTTCTTTTCATCATCTGGGAAATTCATGGCCTTGAAAACATTGAATGTTACCTCTTGGTCCTGTACCCTCATGGTTAATTCTCATTTTTTGTACATCAATAATGGTTCGACCTGTATCCAAGAACGGTCTCCCAATGATGATTGGCACGTCTGCGTCTTCCTCCATATCAAGGACAATAAAATCTGCTGGGAAAATGAATTTGTCAACCTTGGCCAGCACATCCTCAACTCCGCCTCTTGGAAATACGAGCGTTCTATCAGCAAGTTGTAGAGAGACTGAAAATGGCATTGTTTCTCCAATCTACAGTTTCCTGAAAATAGAAAAAGGCATCAAGTTAACACTTGCACCTAAATCACATAAAGCCTTACCAAAGTTATGTTCTCCTATGATGCAAGGAATGGTGAAACTGCCAGGATCTTTCAACTTTGGAGGAAGCTTCCTCTGAATGATGGCGCTGCATTCTTCTGTCAATGCTACTGTCTCGTAATCTACCAATCTCCGTTTTCATGAAAGAATTCATGAATTTTACATAGCTGGGCATTTGTTCCAAGACTTCTACAAATGGAATGTTGATGTGCAGTTTTTTGAACACCTCTAGGAAATGAGCAAACTGATTTTCCAGTTTATTTTTCTGAAAACGTTGAGGAAAAGGTGGAGGTGGAGTGATCTGTTCTTTTTCCTTTGCTTCTTTTTCCTCCATCTGTTGCTTTGTTTCTTTTGGAACTTCCTCAGCAGTTGTTTTGGTTCCAACATATTTATTGATTTTAGTACCGCATATTAACATGATGGCATGACATTGCTCATTCCCTCGGTTCCTTGGAATGGGTTCTGTGTTGCTGAGAAGATTACTTCGCGGTCTGTAACTTTGAGCAGTGGTCAGTTGTCCGATTTGATTCTCCAGTGCTTTGATGGAAGCAGATTGGCTCTGAAAGATAGCATCATATGCTGCTTGTTGTTTTTTAAACATCTTTGCAATCCATTCTTTCATTTCTGGTTCTTTTTCATGTTCCTGGCCTTTTTTTTTTGTTGAAATCCTGGTGGTGGATAGTTCTACTATTGAAATCCAAGAGGTGGATTGTTCTTTTGTCCTGAATTGTTGTTCCATGAAAAATTGGGATGATTCCTCCACCCGGGTTGTAGGTGTTGGAATATGGATTGTTCCCCTGTCTGTTGAAATTGTTGACATAATTCACATCTCTTCAAGTTGGTTTGGTTATGGTGTTCCTCCATATGGTGAACTTGTGGATCCATTGCTGAGAGTCTCCATGAATTTGCATATTTGAACCAGCTTGGCATTGACTGTTGTATTGGCTCTACTTTCATAAATTCCTGCAATTCTTTGGATCATGCTCCTTTATGTTGGCCACAAGGAATTGTTGTTGGCCATTTCTTCGATTAGGTCCCAGGCTTGATCTTCACCTCAATCCAGAAAGTCCATTATAGAAGGTTTGAACTTGAAGCCATTTTGGAATTTCATGGTGAGGAGATTTCCGGAGCAAATCTTTGTATCTTTCCCAAGCTTCATAAAGACTTTTTGAGTCTTGTTGCACAAAGGATGTGATGTCATTCCTCAGCTTTCCAGTTCTGGCTGGTGGAAAGTACTTTGCAAGAAATTTGGTGGCTAAAGTGTTCCAAGTTGTGATGGAACCTGCTGGTAGTGAATGTAGCCAAGCTTTAGCTCTGTCCTTCACGGAGTATGGGAAAATACGCAGTCTCATTGCTTCTTCAGCTTCTCGGTTGTAATTGAAAGTGCCACAAACTTCCAGGAAGTTGCTGATGTGGGCATTGGGATCTTCAGTTGCATTCCCCCTAAAATGAACTGGCTGCTGAATCATCTGAATGCATGTTTTGATGTCACCTGCATTTGCTGGTAAGGGAGGAAGTACAATACCTGAAATGAGTCTGTCAACCACCGGAATGGTTCTGTCTCGAATGGGAATTGGTGGTGCAACCTCCAAAGGTTCAGGTTCCATATTGACTAAAGCTTCTTGGCCTTCTCGCTTTTCTCTTCTCAATTGTCTGATGGTTCTTTCAATTTTTGGGTCAAGCGGTCGAAGTTCAAAGCTTCTGGTTCGTCTCATGAAGTTTCTGAGAACCTGAAACACAAGAAAATAAAAATAATAAGTAAAAAGAAAATTAGATACAAGTAAAGGTATATAACCTTAAAACTAATAGTGAAAGATAAATAAGTCCCCGGCAACGGCGCCAAAAAATTGACCGGCGTAAACACACATGTATAACGCAAGCGTACGTATTGTTCAAGTAGTATAAAAAATATCGATCCCACGAGGACTTAATACCTAATCTATTAATTTTATGAGGTCAAATGATTACAAGTATCTAACAGGTTGATTGATTGATTTGAAATGGGGCTGATTCTAAATTTAAAAACAAGTGAATAAAATTGCAGAAAAGTAGGTTTAAGAAAATTCAATATTAAAAACTATCTAGGGGTGTGAATCTTTCTAATATCTTTTAAAAGATGAAGTGGTTATTTCATGGTTGTGTAATAAATCGGTTTACTAACCTGGAACACTAAATTATGCAAAAGCCTCTGTCGATGGTCAGACGCAAATACTCAGTTTAACCCAATTGAACCATATGTCTATGTCAACTAAATTATCTGGATTCATTAAGTTTAAGTTTCAATTATGGCTGCCCCAGCCCGACAGGTATATGTCTATCCTATATGGAAATCTATTAAAGGGTTATCATTCCTCAAGGAAGATCGTGGACTATTAAGTCTAAGGCTGAAACCTAAAATTCCTTTGTCAAGTTTATTTTAGATTTACCACATCAATCTTATTGGTGATCAGACAACAAGAAGCATTAAGCTTAAGACTTAATAAGTAAACATTTAAATTACCCAAACTATAAAATAACCCCTTATAAACCGGTGATATTAGAATTCATCACAACCCCAAATAACTAACTTAGTTACGACACATAACTAGGGCTGGTGAAAACTTAAATAAAATAAAAGACATAAAGTAAAATGCTGAACAGTAAATTGCTGAAAAGTAAATGACGGAAAGTAAATGCTGAAATTAAATACTGAAAATTAAATGCTGAAAAGTAAATGCTGAAAGGAAATTACTGAAAAGTAAATGCTGAAAGTAAATTGCTGAAAGTAAATTGGTGAAAAGTAAATGCTAAAAGTGAATTGTTGAAAATAAATTGCTGAAAAGTAAATGCTGAAAGTAAATTGCTGAAATGTAAATAAATTAAAAGTACAATAAAAGAAAATGCTGAGGTAAAATGATCCACTTTTATTACTTCTATTTTAGATAACTCCCTTAATATAATATATTAACTTTGCATGATAATTACCAACCAGCCATATAGGCGGTATCCAGATTAAGTCAAATTAATAATTAATTACCAACCGACCAATCAGGCGGTATCCAGTTTAGTCAGGTAAAAACCAATTAAAAAATTACCAACCGACCAATATGGCGGTATCCTCGTTAAGTCAGGTTTTAACTAGTTTATATATTATAATTAAGGGAGATTAATCTAAATATTAGTAATAAAAGTTACCTTTTACCCCAGCAAAGGGAGTTACCTCCTCATTACTGAAAAGTAAAAACTGATGAAAATTAAAGAAGAAAAGTACTGTGCGTTAAAAGTAAATTGCGGAAAGTAAAAACTGAAAAGTAAAGAAAATTAAGTGCGAAAGCGGAAATTAATTAATGAAAGCTGTAAATAAACAAACAAGATACAATCTTCTTAGTATTCTTAAAGAATTCCTTAGAAGAAAGTATGAATTTAAATGAATGAAATGGCTTGGTATTTATAGGCAAAATTTTGCCTCCATCAAATCATCCACCAATCCATTATTAATTGCTCCACTAATTGCTCCACCAAATCCATTATTAATTGCTCCACTAATTGATTATCATGTTGGTGGTGGTGATTTGATAATTTTTATTATTTATTTATTAATTAATTTTTTGCTTTGAAAATGATTGAAAGTGACTTTAATAATTACACACAACATGCTTCTGGATAGTTCATCAATTTCGGGCATGAAATATTCAGAATCCGAAATTATATTATCTTTCAAAGTTGTATATCTTTGAGTCTTCTTTAATCTGGAACTTGAATCAGCTCAATTCGATATCGGAATAAAGAGTTATGCCCAAAATACGACAGATGCGCAAAATTGGAATTTCCAAAACTGCACTTCGTTGAAACGCCCTTTCAAGTTTCCAATCTCCAAAATTAATATGTCAAGTCCAATTTTTGCCCTTATTTGACCCACATTTCGTCTTAAATGATTTCATTGTGTCCCAATATTATTTTATCTGCAAAATAAACTAAAACACATCAAAACGTTCATCAAACCCGAGAAACTAAACAAAATATTAAGTAAAATAGGCGGTAAATATTGATATATTTTCCGCTCATCAGTAGGTGTATTTGGTCTTAACCTGAGACTTACATCGTTAATACTTGCGACAATCAATAAATTTGGTTTTGGTCGTCCAGGGATTTAACAGGTTCTGTGTATGCCTCTTCTGGGTATATTGAGAATCGTAGTGTATTGGGTGTGTTGTCAAGATGGAAGTATCACTTCAGTCATATGGATATGATGGTCACGTAGGATAAGGAACCGGTACTCTTGTATGCTGCAGCTATCGGGATAATATGACTTGGTCATGTTTATCCGATTATAGAGACTTGTTACCAGAGATCCGATATATGCTTCGTACGGAGCAGACACAATTCCAGCCCCAGGCCTAACATGTGACATCTGATACTGGATCGCAATACGCAATACTATGTATACTACGCCTGATACAGATTACATATTCCTTTAAGAATATTTCTGGAGAATTGGGTAGGCACGATGCTTTTCTAGAAGCCAACCATGTCTTGTAATTCGGTAAAACCGTAGTACTAGGTACGTACGTGTTCGGATGGTCCGGCGACCAGATTTACTGCCAACATATCCAGGGATCTCATGGGTCACTTTCCAAAGATTCACCGATGATGTATGACTCGCACATAATTAATCTGGGATTAATTATTAGAGAGAGAAAATTTATCTAGGATTAATTGCGGAGAAATTTTATCTGGGATAAAATACTATTTAATTGAGAGAGAACGATTAATTTGGAATTAATTGATAAAATAATATATTCGATATATTAAACGAAATTAGATTTCGACGCAGAATTAAAATTAGATTTTAATTCGGGCGAACGAGTTAATTTAGAATTAATTCTCTAGCAACGTGAATAGTAATTTTGCTAGGCATAATTATTTAATTAAATTTGATTTAATTACGTCGCAACGGAAAATTCGTTAATTCGGAATTAGCGAACCCGAGCCCAAGAGTATTTACGGGTCCACTCGAATTTTGAATTCAAGTGGGGCCCACAAGTCACATCACGTGTCACATCATTAGTCACTCAAGTGATGGACGTCTTGTCACTTTTTTGGTGATTGACATCTTGTCATTTTTTGATTGATTGGAGTTGTTGGTGGCATTAATGTCTTGTACCAATTTTTGGAAAATTGAAAAGTGGTATTTGATTTTTGAAATTAAAAACACACAACACAATTCTTTCTCTCTCTCATTCATCCTTTGCTGAATGGCCTTCTTGTTTTTCTCCTCTCCATGGCCGAATTCAAGGCTTCATTTTCTCTCCCATTTGGCTTGGCCGAATCATGCTAAGAAGATGAAGAAAAATTATTGCAATTTTTCAAGATGCTAGCACATCCAAGTAGTCATTCAAAGGTGATAGGGAAACCCATCTATGAGCTTGGAATCAACACTCAAAGCTTGGAGCTTGAAGATCGAAACAAGGAGCACAATAAATGGCTTGGCCGAAACTTCAAGGAAGAAAATTTTTTGTGTTCTACGCATCCAAAAGCCGATCAAAGTGAGTATTTCCGCTACTTTACTTTGTTGTATTCGCACATTTCATTGCTTAATTTGATCTTGGTTTGACCTAGAAAACCCAACATGATGATAAAAAATAGAATAAATGAAGTTCTTACTTAGAAATCGAGAGTCTTGCCTCAGTAAGTAGTGACTGTTCGTGTCAAATGGTAGAACTTTTAACATCTGAGATCCGAGTAATTAAGTCTGTATGGGTATTTTGACACATAGTGCCCTAAAGCTAACTGGTTTGGGAGTCACTGGCCCAAAGCTTGCTACAAGGATTTGTTGGATAATTATTACCCATAACATCACTATTTGTACAAAACATGGTGTTGTTGTACAAATTAACAATGTGACAAATGAAATTTCTCTTTTATCATTTGTAATTGGATTACCAGGATATATAAATGATAAAAGTCCATATGATTAGTTCTGGATTAATAAGATATGAGACAATATTAATCCACTAAGGTTTAATCATTAAATATCCCTAGTCGTAGTGTTATCGAGACTGGACATCGATAATGCGGAATAGACTAGTATTGCACTTGTGCGCGTTGTGGGAGCATAACGACATAGTTCTCATATATTTAAGTATTGGATACTTATGCAAGTGTGATAGGAGGTTTTATTTACCGATGGTACGGGAACAGCTTCGCTCTGGATAGACCCCTCAGAATCCCATTGGTAGTATGGCTATGTGTCTATGGGAATCCAAATCAGGGTAGGTGTATTTGGTCTTAACCTGAGACTTGCATTTCTAATACTTACGACAATCTGTATACTTTGGTTTTGGTCATCCGGGGCCTTAACAGGTTCTGTGTACGCCTCTTCTGGGTATATTAAGAATTGTAGTGTATTGGGTGCGATGTCAAAATGGAAGTATCACTTCAGTCATATGGAGATGATGATCACGTAAGATACGGAACTAGTACTCTTAAGTACTGCAATCATCGGGATAATATGACTAGGTCATGTTTATCCGATTATAGAGACTAGTTATCAGAGATCCGATATATGCTTCGTACGGGGCAGACACAATTCCAACCCCAGGCCTAGCATGTGACATCCGATACTGGATCGCAATACGCAATACTACGTATACTACGCCTGACATAGATTATATATTCCTTAAAATATTTCATGGAGAATTGGGTAGGCACGGTGTTTTGCTAGAAGCCAACCATGTCTTGTAAATCAGAAAGAACGTGGTACTAGGTACGCACGTATTCGGATACTCCGATGACCGGATTTACTACCAACATATTCAAAGATCTCATGGGTCACTTCCCGAAGATTTACCGATGACGTATGACTCGAACATAATTAATCTGAGATTAATTGGAAGAGAGAGAAAATTAATCTAGGATTAATTATGGAGAATTTTATCTGGGATAAAATTCAATTTAAAGAGAGAGAACAATTAATTTTGAATTAATCGATTCAAATAATATATTCGATATTCTAAATGAAATTAGATTTCGACGCGAAATTAAAATTGGATTTTAATTCGGGCGAACGAATTAATTTAGAATTAATTCGCGAGCGACTTAAACGGTAATTCCGAATTAACAAATTTCTGTTGCGACTTAATTAAATCAAATTTAATTATTGTTTTTGTTTTCTTGTGTTTCAGGTTCTCAGAAACTTCATGAGACGAACTAGAAGCTTTGAACTTCGACCGCTTGACCCAGAAATTGATAGAACCATCTGACAGTTGAGAAGGGAATAGCGAGAAGGCCAAGAAGCTTTAGTCAACATGGAACCTGAACCTTTGAACGTTGCACCACCAATTCCCATTCGAGACAGAACCATTCCGGTGGTTGACATACTCATTTCTTGTATTGTACTTCCTCCTTTACCAGCAAATGCGGGTGGCATCAAAACATGCATTCAGATGATTCAGCAGTCAGTTCAGTTTGGGGGAATGCAACTGAAGATCCTAATGCCCACATCAGCAACTTCCTGGAAGTTTGCAGCACTTTCAATTACAACCGAGAAGCTGAAGAAGCAATGTGATTGTGAGTTTTCCCATACTCCTTGAAGGACAGAGCTAAAGCTTGGCTACATTCACTACCAGCAGGTTCCATCACAACTTGGAACACTTTAGCCACGACATTTCTTGCAAAGTACTTTCCACCAGCCAGAACTGGAAAGTTGAGGAATGACATCACATCCTTTGTGAAAAAAGACTCAGAAACTCTCTACGAAGCTTGGGAAAGGTACAAAGATTTGCTTCAGAAATGTCCTCACCATGAGATTCCAAAATGGCTTCAAGTCCAAACATTTTATAATGGACTTCCTGGAATAATGAGAACCACAATCGATGCTGCTGCTGGAGGAGCTTTAATGGCAAAAGGAGAAGATCAAGCCTGGGACCTAATCGAAGAAATGGCCAACAACAATTCCTTGTGGCCAACAGAAAGGAGCATGATCCAAAGAATTGCAGGAATTTTTGAAAATGGAGTTAATACAGCAGTCAACGCCAAGCTGGATCAGATATGCAAATTTATGGAGACTCTTACCACTAGATCCACAAGTTCACCATATGGAGGAGCACCAAAATCGAACCAACTTGAAGAGATGGTGAATTTTGTCAACAATTTCAACAGACAGGGGAACAATCCATATTCCAACACCTACAACTCAGGGTGAAGGAATCATCCCAATTTTTCATGGAGCAACAATTCAGGGCAATAGAACTATCCACCACCTGGATTCCAGTAACAGAACAAAGGCCATGAGCAGGTAAATAAACCAGGAATAGCAGAAGTGCTGACTCAGTTAAAAAGGTACGATGCTATGTTTCAGAGCCAATCTGCTTCCATCAAAGCACTGGAGAATCAAATCGGACAACTAGCCAATGCTCAGAGTTACAGACCGCCAGGAAATCTTCCCAGCAACACAGAACCAAATCCAAGGAACATAGGGAAGGACCAGTGTCATGCCATCATGTTAAAAAGCGGTACTGAAATCAACAAAGATGTAGGAGCCAAAACAACTGCTGAGGAAGTTCCAAAAGAAACAGGGCAACATACGGAGGAAAAATAAGCAAAGGAAAAAGAACAGACCACTCCACCTCCACCTTTTCCTCAGCGTCTTCAGAAAAACAAACTGGACAAGCAGTTTGCTCGTTTCCTGGAGGTGTTCAAAAAGCTGCACATCAACATTCCATTTGCAGAAGCCTTGGAACAAATGCCCAGCTATGTAAAATTCATGAAAGATATTCTTTCACGAAAACGGAGATTGCGAGATTACGAGACAGTAGCATTAACAGAAGAATGCAGCGCTATATTCAGAGGAAACTTCCCCCGAAGTTGAAAGATCCTGGCAGTTTCACCATTCCTTGCGTCATAGGAGAACATAACTTTGGTAAGGCTTTATGTGATTTAGGTGCAAGTGTTAATTTGATGCCTTTTTCTATTTTCAGGAAACTGCAGATTGGAGAAACAATGCCATTTTCAGTCTCTCTACAACTTGCTGATAGAACGCTCGTATTTCCAAGAGGTGTAGTTGAGGATGTGCTGGTCAAGGTTGACAAATTCATTTTCCCAGCAGATTTTATTGTGCTTGATATGGAGGAAGACGCAGACGTGCCAATCATCCTCGGGAGACCATTCTTGGCTACAGGTCGAACCATTATTGATGTACAAAAAGGAGAATTAACCATGAGAGTACAGGACCAAGAAGTAACATTCAATGTTTTCAAGGCCATGAATTTCCCAGATGATGAAAAGAATGAGGAATGTTTCAGACTTGATGTGATACACAGTACCATTCAGAACTCCAATGCAATGCAAAGTTCTACTGATAAACTTAAAACATGTCAATTGCCTATGGAGCCTAAAGATAAAGCATCTTTTGCACTGAATGAGCCAATTCTTGCACTACAAGCA
This sequence comes from Zanthoxylum bungeanum, assembly GCA_019454045.1. NCBI lineage: Eukaryota > Viridiplantae > Streptophyta > Magnoliopsida > Sapindales > Rutaceae > Zanthoxylum > Zanthoxylum bungeanum. The sequence goes on from SKCR01003435.1 coordinate 131,996, forward strand.
ACAGAAGATAAAAAGATCCATCAGCTCAATGAATTGGAGGAATTTCACAATCATTCTTTTGAGGATGCCAAATTGTACAAAGAAAAGGCAAAGAAAATACATGATGAGAAGTTAGTGCGCATACAACTGGAACCAATGCAGAAGGTATTGTTAAACAAATCAAGGGTGAAATTATTCCCATGGAAGCCAAAATCACGGTGGTCAGGTCCATTTGTGATCACCAAATTTTTACCAGATAGAGCCGTTGAGATACATGTTCCTGACTCCAACAAAACTTTCAAGGTTAAAAATAAGTGTGTTAAGCACTACTGGGGAGAATCATTTGAGAGACAAAAAGAAAGTGTCACACTTTCAGATCCAGCCTAACGATCGAGAAGTAAAGTCTAGCTGGCGACTTTAAACTTAGCCCTCGCATGGAGGCAACCCATGCAATTTGTGTATATATTGTGATTTGGTGTGATTTAATTTGGTGTGTTTAGTTTTTGCAGATTAAGTCCTTTCACGATGGAAGAAGCTCTCGCAAATCTTCGCAAGCAATTTCCTTCTCTCCCTCAAAAATCTCTGATAAAAGTCTATAAAGCTCGCTTGGAACTGATGAGGTTACTGTTGATCAAAGGTATTCCTATTGACATTCGTTGGATTATTGAAGCACGGGTCCGATTGGCAGGTGAGTCTTCTGACTCTTTTATTTCACATCTGCCTGGTTTAGGAAGGAGCACATATGCTAAAAAGAGAAGAGCCAAAAGAATGTGTGTTTGTTATAAATGTGCTCGTATGTTTTGTGATACTCGTTGTCGTTCTTTAGGAATGGTGTCTGATAACCGCGAAGATAATATTAACTTCATTAGGGATGGCTTGAGTAAGGATTCTTTGGATGATATATCTAAAATTCTTGAGACGCATCCTAGTGGATGTGTGTATCACGAGATTCGCGTGTTATACGCACAATTCCAAAAGGAAAGACAACAGTTAAGTCTCGGGAATCTGACTCAAAAAGATCTTGTTTGCCAATTTATAAGAAAATTGGATGGGAAGCTTGTCCCTGACGCATAGACGTCAATCAAGCCTCTACCTTTCTTGTACATATTATATCTCTTTGTCTTTTCCTGATAATTGTGATTTGTTTTGTTGTTTTCTTTTATTTTCTCCGACAGGATCTAGACCTTTTTTACTATCACGATTTATTTTACTGTTTAACTAATAATTGTCATTTGGCAGGTACTAGTGCTATTATTTTACTCACCTTTTTCAGGTATTATAAATTCAACTCATCATTGCACTTTTGAAGACATCCATAGTAAAACATGGAAGCCACTTCAAGAAGACGAGTTGAAAACATCTGTGTGTTTTGTGGTAGTAGTGTTGGTACTATACCACAATACATAGAAGCAGCACAGGAATTGGGTCGAGTCTTAGCTGCAAGGAATATACACTTAGTATATGGCGGAGGCAATCTTGGACTTATGGGGATTGTTTCAAAGGCCGTACAGGAAGGAGGTAGTAACATTTTAGGAATCATCCCAAAACCCTTGGCAGAGGCAACTCTTATTGGATCATCAAACGGAGAGGAACTGATCATGCCAGGTATGTGTGAATGACTGGTAGAAATGATTAATTGTGCTGATGCTTTTATTGCTTTGCTAGGTGGCTTGGGCACATTGGAGGAAATTTTTATAGTACTATCTTGGGCGAACCTGAACATACACTAGAAACCAATTGGGCTATTTAACGTTGATGGGTTTTATGATTTTCTTTGTGTGTTTCTTGATGATGCCCGGAGAAATGGGTTCGTGTCAAAACCTTTGAAAGAACTACTCTTTACTGCCAGAACTGCTCCGGATCTAATTGACCAACTCTTAGCCTATGAACCACAAGTTGACCCTATCCTTTCAAAGATAAATTGGTCCGAGGACGATCGTGGTAAGAGGCGTCGTGTTAATCTGGATCTTAACCTTTAACTTTTCGTGTAGAATTTCAGCTAACCAGGTACTATCTTCTAAACTCTTCTTCTACTGTTTAAGTCATTGGGGACAATGTCTCATTTAGGTTTGGGGGAGGTAATTTGTTGATCAGTACCTTGTTTTTAGTTTGTGTGTTTTTTTTTTATTTTTAGTCCAAAATTTTTCGAAAAATACAAAAAAAAATTGAAAAATTTTCAAAAATTACAAAAATATTTTGCGTTTTTGTGTTTTTATTTTGACTAAAAAGGTGAAATTGGTAAGAGATAGCTGAGTAAGGAGTTTTCACTCCTGAGACGTATCTCAAACCAATTTTTCGAAATAAGTTAATTTTTTGTTTATTTCCTTTTAAATTATTTAATTTGTAAATTCTCCATAAAACATATTAAAATAGATCCTTATATGCTCAGTTGACAGGTATTATCAACATGCATAGTAACATACGGACATGAACTGTAATTGAAAAGTTTGTAATATTCAGTGCTCTAGTTTAATTGGAGGAAGCATCTCAAAAAGCAATGGAGTAAAAAAAAAATACTGAGATCCGAGTTATTAAGTCTGTAAGGGTGTTTTAACACCCAGTGCCCTAAAGCCAACTAGTTTGGGAGTCACTGGCCCAAAGCTCGCTACATGGATCAAAGATGCTGCAAATATATATATCTGAAGTCTGAGTAATTAAGTCCGTAGGGGTGTTTTAACACCTGGTGCCCTAAAGCCAATTGGTTTGGGAGCCACCGACCCAAAGCTCGCTACATAGACGGAAGATATTGTATATAAATAAAAGATAAAATCAAAAATCAAAGAAAAAATCATAAAATTCCGAAAATTTATTCCATTGCTACAAAAAGGTGTGAATTCTAATAAAACTTTAGGACAAAAATATTACTCTCTTATCAATTGCACTTATGACTGTTGTGGGCAAAAATGAATTGCTTAATATTTTGTTGGTTGTGTATATAAAGAATGGTAAATATAATCGGAGAATTTACTTATTCAGTAATTTAGAATGAAACAAAACAACTAGTAACTTGGAGTAGAAGTTTCACCTGATTAGTCACTAACTTCGTTATTCTCTTTTCTCTTGTCTTTTTGCTTTTGTGTGCATTAGTTTCACTACCTTTTTACTTTTCTAAAATGTTTGTGGGTATCATTGCTGTAAACCCTCACAATACTACAACTCGTCCACTAGGGACATCTAAGGGTTTAAAGGCTTGTTGCATACGCTAAATGCAACCGTGATCCCTACGAAAGTGGCTTAGTTAATTTATTTATGTTATTTTATTCTATGTTTTGCTCGAGGACTAGCAAAATGTTAGGTTTGGGGGTGTGATTAGTGGTAATTATATCACTATTTTCCACTCATTTAACCTAATATTTTGTATAGTTTCTTGCGTTTTGTGAATATTTTGATGTGTTTTGTGTTATTTTGTAGATAAATAAAGTTTCAGGACATTCTGGAGGTGATTTGGGCCAAAACAGTGAAAATTGGATGAAAAGGGCAAAATAGTCATTTTCGCGTCGCGACGCGCAAGCCTATTGCGTCGCGACGCCTAACGTGCACCGGGTTCATGCTAACGTGCGACGGGTCCACATGTCAAAATCTGAAAATTTTGACTTTGCTAACATGCGTCGTGCCACGTGTAACCATCACAGCCGATCTGCTAACGTGCGCTGTGCCACGTGTCATCATCCTCCGGTGCCGACAATCATCATTGCCACGTGTCTCATGTGTAACTCCATGTCACCGCCACATCATCATCCACATCCCTTGTTGACCAAGTCAAAGTGCCACGTGGCTGCCACGTCATCATCGACCAATCACAGCGTGCCACATGTCGCAATTCTATGGCGCCGACAGTCAAATTGCCACGTGTCACCACATCAGCGCCATGTCAGTGCCACGTCAGCATCAATTATTGACTAACTTATCCTTATCTGACATGTGGTGGATAAGAATCTGAATCAACCAATCACGAGACGCCACGTGTCACAAAGATTGAACTTCAACCACCTTGCCACGTGTCACCTTATCCAGAATCTGAAGCCGACAAACCAGAGTGTGCCACGTCGACAAAACGCACGTCGCGACGCGAGCTGGGCATCGCGACGCCCGACCCTTACTGACGCCTATAAATAGAGCTCAGTTTTCTGATTTCAGATATACCATTCTTTCTGAATTCTCTGATGTAAATAGACAGTTTTCTATCTAGTTTCTTTTAATTTTTAATTTTGTAATTAATTTTAATTACGTTCTATAATAATAGTAATTTACTTTCTTACTTTTTAAAAGTTTTTACTAGTCACCATGATGAGGTAACTTCACATTGCTAGGGTGAAAGGTAATTCTTTCACTATTGCTATTTAGATTAATCTCCCTTAAATATAATATATTCACTATTTAAAATTTGACTTAAAAAAGATACCGCCAGATTGGTCGGTTGGTCATTCATTTTAATCTTGTTTAAACCTGACTAATCAAGTATACCGTCAGATTGGTCGGTTGGTAATTAAATTTTCTTACCGCCGATATGGCAGGTTTATTTTGGTTCCGCCTTTATGGCTGATTGGACTTAATTTGACTTAATCAGGTTACCGCCTATATGGCTGGTTGGTAAAATAATCACAAGTTTATATATTATATTATGGGATATATCTAAATTAGTAGTAGTAAAAGTTGATCCTTTTACCTTAGCATTTTATTTTATTGCAATTTACTTTTCAGCTTTTACTTTTCAGCATTTATATTTTATGTCTTTTATTTTCAAGTTTTTTTACTAGCCTTATTTATGTGTTGTAACTAAATTAGTTATCTGGGGTTGTGATGACTTTTAATATCACCGGTTTATAAGTGGTTAGATTATAGTTTGGGTAATATAAAGATTTATTTATTGAGTCTTAATCTTAATGCTTTTTATTAACTGGCCACTAATAAAATTGACTAGGTAAACTTAAAATAAACTAGACATAGGGATTTTACGTTTAAGACCTTAGACTCAATAGCCCACGATCTTCCTTGAGGATAGATAACCCTTTAATAGATTTCCTTACATGATAGACATATACCTGTCGGGCGGGGGTAACCATAATTGGAACTTAATCTTAATGAATCCAGATAATTTGGTTGACATAGACATATGGTTCAATTGGGTTAAACTGGGCATTTGCGTCTAACCATCGACATAGGCTTTCGCATAATTTAGTGTTACAGGTTAATAAATCAATATATTACCCAACTTTAAGATGATCACTTCATCTTTTAAAAGATATTAGAAAGAAATCACAACCCTAGATAGTTTTTAATATTGAATTTTCTTAAAACCTACTTTCGAACAATTTTATTTACTTGTTTTTAAATTTAGAATCGTCACCATTTCAAATCAATCAAACAACATGTTAGATACTAGTAATCATTTGACCTCATAAAATTAATAGCTTAGGTATTAAGTCCTCGTGGGATCGATACTTTTTATACTACTTGAACGATATGTGCGCTTGCGTTATACGCGTGTGTTTACGCTGGTCAATGGGCCAAAATTATTTTTATGGCAAAGGTTGTTGGGGTTTGGTTGCCAAAGTCCATGTCTTATGAATTATTTAAAAGCCCATTGGACTTTAATTAAAATTTACATTGGATGTTAATTGGGCTTTGAGACCCATTAAGATTAGATTTAGAATCTAAGTTGCAAAGGCACATTAAAAGGTGTAATTATTTAATTTGGAATTAAATATTGAATTAGTATTGAATATAATTTAAATTGGATTTAAAATTATAGTTCGATATAATTCAAGAATTCGTACTTTGAGTACTTATTCTTAAACGAGTTGGACTCGCACAAATCAAATCGTTGTTTGAACATTGGATGGTCATTAATCAAAGATTAATTAATTGGATTAGATTGGTTGATAACATGCTTTGTGTGAATACATGGAAGTGATGTATGAATAATGTATATCGGATGGATATTACCTGGGTGAGGGCAATTTTGGAAATTGTTGTAATAAATTTAGAATTTATTAAATTGGACCTGCGTGTCCAACCTTTATCTATCGATTCTTTGTAATTCTCTTCTCACCTATTCCCCTCAATGTAAATGAGGTTTCTTTAGAAGTGTTATGTAAATGGGTAGAAGTAAGAATAGTGCTAGCCAGGGAGAGGAAAGGGAGTGATTTGTTCTAGGAACAATTTGTGCGATATACATCCGCATATCATTATTAATTTATTTATGGCGCCTTATTATGCTTTTAGAAGGCATGTTTAATGGTGTATAATGAGACCTAATCAAAGATAATTAATTGGTTGCTAATTACGTGAAAAACCCTCAACAAATATTAAGCGATTTACTTCCATTGAGTGATTCATTCTCAAGATCCAAGATTGGCACTGGTTTGTTGGCCAAAGTCAAGACCTTTGGCCATCGCGGATGTGTTTGAATCATGAAGGCTTTGTTCCATATCGCATGTCTTGTCCAAGTTGTGATTTTTTGGCCAAAGTAAAGATCATTTCTTGTCTATCGACATCGATTACGAAGCTTTCCAAAGTCAATGGGTCCCGCTTAACTGGAATCATTAAGCTTGTTGTGCCAAAGCCAAGGCTTAGTTGATTCGGAGGAAAAGGTTAGGAAAATATATTGGATATATTGGCATATATATTATATATATGTTTTGGACTTGGAGGTCCACCTACTGAATCTAGGAATTGGATGAGATCCAATTGATCTTAGAGATCTACCTAGTTAAATATCATACAGCTTGTTGGCCAAAGTCAAGGTTGTGTGTTATTTAACGGGATCCTAGCCCACTAGGAAACTAGGTTTCCTGAGTACTCCATAGAGGGTTAGAGGCTCGCCGAAAAATAGTGGGAGGCAAGTATTAAATTTGCAATTTCATTTAGATACTTGCCAATACGCGCTCATTTCATTTTTCGTCATTATTTAAATATAAATATATTAGTTGGACTAATATTTAATTGTTGTTTTAATTAAACAGTTGGACTGTATTCAAACTACTTTATTTATAGTTGATTATATAATTGGATTATAGTAATCAATATATTTGAATTTAACCAATCAAATAGTAGTTGATTATATAGTTAGACTATAGTAATCATTATATTTGATTGTACCTGAAATCGTTGATTCGATAGTTGGACTATTGGAATCAAGATAACTGAAAGATTAGCGTTGAAAACATAATCCTGGGTGAAAATGTCTTTAAGGGACTGAGCCCGGAATTGAGCAAATAGTGGAGCATGAGCTTTGGAAGTCTCATGGTGATGATAACTTTAGTGTTCAATCCGTTATGCTTACTGCAATGACTTTTTAATTCTGTCGTCAAAATTAAGGATTAGATCCTTGTACCATGATGATGAAATTGAAGATCTTCATAGATCTATTCTTAGATCTTAGAAGTAAGAATTGCAAAAGAAGCTCTTTCGCTCGCGTATGTCAGAGGGTACATCTGACGAGCACTAGGTGTCGCAGATGATTGCTGACATCGAACAGCTAAGGTTAGCTAGGTAATACCTACGTGGCTGAGACTACCAAAGATTTGATCTTATAATCTCTACCCGAAAGTTGGGGCAGGTTTATTATGAACCAAGAGTAAACTCTTTGAGAGTTAATGGCTATGCTCAAGGAGGCAGAGCCAGAACTTCTAGAAGGGGCAAAGGCAAAATCATCAAAGTCTTCTAGGAAGACAAAGGACATATCCCAAGATGTCTGCCTAAACTGTGGCAAACAGAGTCACTGGAAGCTTGACTACCTTATGGACAATGCAGACATGAAGGAAGAGAAGACGGACAAGGGTCCGGCTTCAAGTATGTTTGTCATAAACATGTTCACTATTAGTTTCAAAATTGGATTCTTGATACTAGATGTGGTACATAAATATGTACTGATGTGCAGAATCCGCTGATTAGCAGGAGACTGACTTCAGTTGAGATCGACCTGTGAGTCGGAAACGGGACAAGAGTCGTTATTTTAACCGTAGAAACCTAAGTTTTGGAACTGCCATTGGGGTATGTACTTAAATTAGGAAATTGTTATAATGTACCTAGTTTGACTAGAAACATTATCTCAATATCTAGTATAACCCGTTGCAGGTATACCTTTATATTTTAGAAAACTAAGTGTTTTGTTTATAAAGATGATATTGAGATAAACACATTAGATGTGAATAACAATATTTATATTTTGAATATAAATGAATCTCAAACATATAACATGACAAACAAATAGCTCAGATTGAATAAATCTGTTGAGACTCACAAGTGGCATTGTTGTCTGGAACACATTTAACAAGACTCGTATATCCATACTTTTGAAGAGTGGATACCAGGACGGATTTGATTTTAATTCAAATGATGTCTACGAATCTAGTTTATTGGACAAAGTGCCTAAAATACCTTTTACTTGGTAAAAGTGTAAGTGCCACCGATCTGTTAGCCCTCATTCATAATGACGTAAGTGGGCTCATGTCTAGCTAGGCTAGAGGTGGATATGAATACTTCGTAACCTTTACGGATGTGGCATCGCGTTATGGTTATGTGTTTCTTTTGAAACATAAATCGAAAACTTTTGATAAATTCAAAGAGTTTCGACACGAAGTATAAAAATAGACCGGCAAGAGTATTAAAACATCACGATTGGACTGTGATGGAGATACTTGAGCAATAGGTTTCTCGACTTTTTGAAAGAGTATGGTATTTTTTCATAGTAGACTCCTCCAGGAACACCTCAATTTGACGGTGTATCTGAACAGAGAAACCGAACTTTGTTGGACATTGTAAGATTAATGATGAGTCGTTCTGAGCTACCATTTTCCTTCTATGGATACGCATTAAACAGTGCAATACTTATTTTGAATAAGGTTCCATAAAAATATGTTAGACAGACATCATATTAGATATGAACAGGAAAAAAATCGGGTTTTCTCATTCCTGATGATTTGGGAATGCTAGGCCTATGTTTGGATAATACCAAACTAAAAGCCAAATTGGATAATTGCCTAATTTGTAGGTTATCCTAGGGAAACTAAAGTATAGTACTTATACAACTCACAAGAGAACAATGTAATTGTTGCTCTCCATGCGGTTTTCCTAAGAAGAATTCCTAAATGCAGTGGTGAGTGTGAGGAAAGTAAAACTCGATGAAAATCAGAGTAATATTATTACAGGCACCGATTCCTTAACGGAACACAAACAGTTCATCAGGGATGAAATTGTAGCACAATCTTCGAATACACAAGAACCGCGTAAGTCGGAGAGAGTCAGAAAACAACCTGGGAGATATGGGTTTCTGATCTAACCTCATGTAGATGTTAATCTTATTGAGGAAGACAGACCGAATACGTATGAGGAAATGATTCAAGGTATCGACTCCCTATTATGGCAAAGTGCCATGAAGTCCGAAATGGATTCCATGTATACCAACCAAGTTTAGACACTGGTTGATGTACCGAAAGGCATTGTGTCTATTGGTACTAAATAAGTCTTCAAGGAAGACAAACATGGATGGCAACATACAAACGTACAAAGCTAGGCTTGTAGCGAAAAGGTATCTGTAGGCATTGCATTTTTGCATATTAGCCCGATGATGAGTCTCGTATGGAGACACTACCTCTTTAGTTGTGAAAGCCGCGGGAAACAGACGTTGGAAGGGTAAAGTTGGAAATTAGCATTTTGTCAGATTTAACTCGCTTGTTTCGCTTCGGGTTCGCTTGTTGAACCTCTATTTTTAAAACACACCAAACCTATTAAATCACATCAAAAAAATAATTAAAACATTTAAAACACATCTCACAAAAATAATTAAAACATTTAAAACACGTCTCACAAATTAAATTAAAACCAATTAAATTAAAACTTAAATTAAATTAAATTAAAACGCATGTCACAAATTAAATTCCATAAATAACATTCCTAATTAAAATAAATCACATTCCAAATTTAATTAAATCACCTACCAATTTAAATAAATCATATCCTTAACTAAAAAGAACAAATCAAATTAATTCCCCTAATTAAAGATTTTCCCTATCACATACTAAATTAAAAATATCTCCTAATTAATACACAAATTTGATTCCTTCCCCAACAAGGTAAAACCCATCCCCTTGCCTATAAAAATAACCCATCTCCACACATTCAAACCCTGGCTGAATCTCACAACAAACACACCAAAACCTCTCTACCAACTCACGCCCAAAAGACCTCCATATTGCCGCAAATCACCAACCAGAAACTACTTCGAATACACGTCAAAACTGCCCATAAACCCACACACGAACTGACCTTTAACAAGCCCTTCAAGCAACCAACAGCACTAACAAACACCTCAAACCACAGCCACGTAACAAGCCCTTCAAGTAGCCAACTCAGCCACGTAACAGCTCTTGCCCACTACACGCACGCAAGCCCTCCACCAATTCACGCATCAGCCCCAAGCCCCACGCACACAAAAGCCTGCCTACCCTCACGCTAATTGTCTTCATCTCACGCCTAAGCTGACAATCACACACCCCTTATAACCTCCACAAATCCTATCCAAAAAACTGCCTTAAAATAGCCCATTTACTGCCCAGTTCAAGCCTCCCTTCACTGCCCAACATCGCACCAAAAACTCCCCCTTAAACTGCCGCATATTCCCCCCTTAAACTGCAGCAGAACAATCCCAAAACCTGCCAGTAAATCACACCCAAACCAGTCCATAAACCATGCCAAAATAGTCCCCAAATCTCTGAAAACAGTCCCCAAAACAGTAGCCTAATAGACCTGAAACAGTAACCAGAAAATACCCTTAAAACAGTAGAGAAACAGAGTGAAAACAAAAACCAGAGCAGTGAAACCGCGAGGAAAATCGTTGGATTAGTGAACCAGAAAAGTTGCGGAGTATCAATCATTCCGACGGCCGTGTAACGCGCTTTCGAGGAACGACAAAAGAGTTTAGACCTGAGGGCACCCTTTTATTCATTATCTTTCATTTATTTAATTTAATTTGAATATTATCGCATGAGAGTCGTTTGGGGCATGATGTGATTGTTGGATGAGCGGGATATGTGTTCCCTTTTGTGGTATATCGGATGGAAACCCGGACGTAAATTCCGTAGCCGATTCCGAATAGACGGTAGTATGGTCTGCACTCGGGATACAACGCCACATACCACTTAAGATACACGTATCTCGTTTCATCCAAATTTGTATTTGAGCATGTTATAGTCTTTAGGTTATTCGTTTATTATTTTAAGCATGAGTTAATTCAGTCTTGTTATTTAATTTTCAAAGCATGATTGTGTTATTTAGGCATGTTGTTTCTTCATTCTTTATGCATGATGTTTCATTTAGTTTATGTTTATGTTTAATTAGTTATTTGTTTACTTTGGTTTAATGGTTCAATATGCTCGTTGTGTTATATTGCGTGGAGTTATTTGGATGAAAGCATGTTAGATCTAAGTACCCTTGAGCATGAATGTTGAATAGATTCGGTTAGTTTATTGCACAAATCATATCATCACAAGTGACATAAGTAAGGGACCATTCTGAACCCAACGGTTTGAGGTCTTCCCTTGCGAGGGGTGAGTGCGGCCTTAAATCTTTGTCCCGGTTCAAACTGAGTGGCGACTCCATGTTATTTCGTACTCCCAACTAGGCCGTGAGCCTAGAACAGCGTCGCCCAGGTTCTGTTGTCTACAGTCTGGCGACTCGACTGGGATATTTTGAATCGGCCCCGAAATCATGTCTTGTGATGTGTATAATTTGTTCTTTAATTAATCATTTCTATAGTGAGTTGAAAGGGGTGTAATCAAAGGCATTTTTAAGGCTAGGTAATGGTTCGATGTCTTCCTTCACTCACTACCTTTTTTAAGGAAAAGCTGTGAAGACACCGAGATAATCATTACTTGTAGCTCGTCGTGACAGACTAGTTTGGAGGACTCGTTGTTTATTCCTGACACCAAGCGATAAGAGCCTAAGGGGCTTGGGTACTTAAGAGAGCCTCGCTCCACCCTCCCTCTGGGGAATCTACGACGGGAGATCCATTCGACAGTTAGTCACACACCGTAACTCGTTGGCACATTCCGTAAGGTATAAAAAAGGTGCACTTACTTGGTCGCTTGAACCCTTGAGTAGGGAGTCCTAGTTGTGGGTAATCCTTCGTCAAACGAGAGCCTTTGTCCACACTCCCGTAAACCTACATGTGAACCATAGTTGTATGACCTATTAGGGCCACCCTTTATGCTTTTGATAACCCCATGCATATTATGTCTCATACATCCCATGCATCTCATGCATACATGCATCATGTTAACCCTCGTGTCTTAAAAGCCATCATAGATATCCGTTGGGTTAGAAAAAAGAAAGACTTGTCGAAGAAGAGTTTAACAAACATGGATATCGAGGAAAGGAAGCCGAGAAATAGAAAACCTTACGGTAAGGATAGAAAGACCAATATGGGGCCTTCAAAAAAATAGAAAAAAAAATAAAATAAAATTTGTGTTCTTAGTCCTAATAGTTAGGCATAAGTCCAATGATGAAATTGATTGCTTCGGGGTGAAACCTTAGAAACGATAAACCCTTGACGTGCCTTTATCTAATACTTTGAGTGATTGATCTATGTTAGGCTCGTAAACACTTCACTATAGGTTCTTAGCAGTGAAAACCTGAGTAGTTAGCAAAGTGACTAGTTGAAGAAATTGTAGGTCGGTGAATGAGCGTTTGCTTAGATGTCTATCTTGATTTGCTTATGTTATGATGTGTGGTATGGTTGAAAATGAAAGAAAAGTCTCTAAAGAAAAGAATTGAACCATCTATAACCGATAAGCGTGAAGCTACCCATGGGCGAGTATTAGGACCACCATGAGGAGAAATGCTACCTTAAAGGGTAGGTGTGTTGAAAAAAAGAGAAAGAATTGCAAAAAAAAAAAGAGAAAAGAAAAAAGAAGAAGTTCAAAATGAAAAGAAAAAAAAGAGACAAAAAAAAAAACCATACCACATTTAACACAGAAAAGCAACTGCAGGCATAATTGAGACATCTAGGTTGGTTTGACCCATCGATCCCGATTTTTGAAACGAAATCATTGAGTTAGCTTACCTGGGGATGAATCCGCAAAAGGAACCTTTGCACACATACACTTTGAGTCTGGCTTAGATCATTTATTCAAAGACTTGGATTTGAGTTGCGTTGAATGTTTTGAAGGTTCTCTGGTTTCATTATTGAGCTTTCTTTGAGGACAATGATATGTATAACTATTGGGACTATTTCGTAGCATGTAATATACTATGATGATATGGAAGGCCCCACCATGTGGTTCATCTTGACCAAGTGCAAACAGCGGAGAGCAGAAAGCTAAACCAAGACTGGGGGCAACCAGTCTACCACATCGTGAATCAGAGATATAACAAGATATTGAGTCATGAGACCAGAGAGAAGACTGAGCAATCACCTGGAGAACTGGTGGAAGACCTAACCTCACGGAATAGGAAATTCATTCATGCATGCATGCATACACGTAACGTATTTTTGCATCCTTTTTTGTGTTTGTTTTGTTTTATATTCACAGGTTTCAAAGAAGAAAAAAAAGAAAGCGGCAAAGACAAGCCAACCAGAATCAGCAACATATGAGTAGTGGTTTTGGGAATGAATCCCAGGGTTGAGGCCCATATCAGTTTCATTTTTAGGGATGAGTCCCGGGGGCGAGGCCCGCATCAGCATCAATACCAGTTTTAGGGATGAGTCCTAGGGTTGAAGCCCGCATTGTCAGCATCAATTTCAGGAATAAATCCTAGGGCCGAGGCCCACATCAGCATAGTTTTGGAATGAATCCGGGAATGAATCCCAGGGCCGAGGCCCACGTCTTCAGAATTTGGAATGAATCCAGGGAATGAACCCCAGGGCCGAGGCCCACGTCATCAGAATTTGGAATGAATCCCAAGGCCGAGGCCCACGTCGTCAGAATTTGGAATGAATCAAGGGAATGAATCCCAGGGCCGAGGCCCACGTCTTCAGAATTTGGAATGAATCCCAGGGCCGAGGTGCACGTCTTCAAAATTTGGAATGAATCCCAGGGCCGAGGCCCATGTCGTCAGAATTTGGAATGAATCCCAGGGCCGAGGCCCACATCACCATCAGTTTAGGGCGAGGCCTACATCAGCATCAGTTTGGGGCGAGGCCCGTATTAGCATCAGTATCATTCTTGCCGGGTATGGCACTCTGGGGGCGAGGCCCACATCTTTATCAGTATCAGTCTTGTCGGGTATGGCATTCTGGGGGCGAGGCCCACATTACATCAGTATCAGTCTTGCCAGGTATGGAATTCTGGGGGCGAGGCCCACATTACATCAGTATCAGCATTGCCGGGTATGGCATTCTGGGGGCGAGGCCCAAATTACATCAGTATCAGCATTGCCGGGTATGGCATTCTGGGGGCGAGGCCCACATTACATCAGATCAGCATTGCCGGGTATGGCATTCTGGGGGTGAGGCCCACATTACATCAGATCAGTTTAGTCCTGGAATGGACACGCCGAGAATGGCACGCTGGGAATGGCACTCCGAGAATGGAGATATAGTCCGGGAATGGATAAGTCCGAGAATGGACACGCCGAGAATGGCACGCTGGGAATGGAGATATAGTCCGGGAATGGACAGTCCGGGAATGGACAGTCCGGGAATGGACAGTCCGGGAATGGACAGCTCGGAATGAGCACGCCGAGAATGGCACTCCGGGAATGGAGATCGGATCGGGAATGGACAACAACACGGTGACGGTTCTGGAATGGACCTCATCACACCTCATCACAGTAACACTCCACGAATGGAGATCGGTTCGGGAATGGACCACAACACGGTGACGGTTTGGGAATGGACCTCATCACACCATATCACAGTAACACTCCAGAAATGGAGCACGGTTCGGAAATGGACCATCATCATATTCAGGGCGAGGTCCCTATTGTCAACGGTATTGGGTCGAGATGCGTGCCCAGGGTCGAGGTGGCCACGTTGTCGGTTGTAGTTCCGGGTCGAGATGCATACCCAGGGTCGAGGTGCCCACTACATCATCATAATCGAGGGCGAGGTCCCTATTGTCAACAGTATTGGGTCGAGATGCGTGCCCAGGGTCGAGGTACCCCCGTTGTCGGTTGTAGTTCCGGGTCGAGATGCGTACCCAGGGTCGAGGTGCCCACTACATCATCATAATCGAGGGCGAGGTCCCTATTGTCAGCGGTATTGGGTTGAGATGCATGCCCAGGGTCGAGGTGCCCCCGTTGTCGGTTGTAGTTCCGGGTCGAGATGCGTACCCAGGGTCGAGGTGCCCATTCATCATCATATTCAGGGCGAGGTCCCTATTTTCAGCAGTATTGGGTCGAAATACGTGCCCAGGGTCGAGATGTGTGCCCCCGTTGTCGGTTGTAGTTCCGGGTCGAGATGCGTACCCAGGGTCAAGGTGCCCACTACATCATCATATTCAGGGTGAGGTCCCTATTGTCAGCGGTATTGGGTCGAGATGCGTGCCCAGGGTCGAGATGCGTGCCCCCGTTTTCGGTTGTAGTTCCTGGTCGAGATGCGTACCCAGGGTCGAGGTGCCCACTACATCATCATATTCAGGGCGAGGTCCCTATTGTCAGCGGTATTGGGTCGAGATGCTTGCCCAGGGTCGAGATGCGTGCCCCCGTTTTCGTTTGCAGTTCCGGGTCGAGATACGTACCCAGGGTCGAGGTGCCCACTACATCATCATATTCAGGGCGAGGTCCCTATTGTCAGCGGTATTGGGTCGAGATGCGTGCCTAGGGTCGAGATGCGAGCCCCCGTTGTCGTTTGTAGTTTCGGGTCGAGATGCGTGCCCAGGGTCGAGGTGCCTACTACATCATCATATTCAGGGCGAGGTCCCTATTGTCAGCGATATTGGGTCGAGATGCGTGCCCAGGGTCAAGGTGCCCCCGTTGTCGGTTGCAGTTCTGGGATGCGTCCCAGGGTCGAGGGCCCACTGCATCATCATCACAGTTCACATTCGGTGGTTTGGGAACAAAGTCCAGAGGTTGAGGCACCTCGCCATCATATCAATTCAGTTCAAAACAGCAGGCAAGTCAGGTGGCAGCTGGCAAGCCAAGAATCCATTCATCATCACTTTTAAGATGTGTCCCAGGGTCGAGGGCCCACACATCAATTGCAGTTCCGGGATGCGTCCCAGGGTCGAGGGCCCACTGCATCATCATCACAGTTCACATTCGGTGGTTTGGGAACAAAGTCCAGAGGTTGAGGCACCTCGCCATCATATCAATTCAGTTCAAAACAGCAGGCAAGTCAGGTGGCAGCTGGCAAGCCAAGAATTCATTCATCATCACTTTTAAGATGTGTCCCAGGGTCGAGGGCCCACACATCAATTGCAGTTCCGGGATGCGTCCCAGGGTCGAGGGCCCACTGCATCATCAGCACAGTTCACATTCGGTGGTTCGGGAACAAAGCCCAGGGGTCGAGGCACCTCGCCACCATATCAACTCAGTTCAAAGCAGCAGGCAGACCAGATGACAGCTGGTGAGCCAGGTAAGTAAAAATACATTGCACGTACTTTGATAGGATTGTCATTGTCACACACTGCACAAGTCCCATCAAAGTGGGGGCGATTGTAGGCATTGCATTTTTGCATATTAGCCCGATGATGAGTCTCGTATGGAGACACTACCTCTTTTGTTGTGAAAGCCGCGGGAAACGGACGTTGGAAGGATAAAGTTGGAAATTAGCATTTTGTCAGATTTAACTCGCTTGTTTCGCTTCGGGTTCGCTTGTTGAACCTATGTTTTAAAACAAACCAAACCTATTAAATCACATCAAAAAAATAATTAAAACATTTAAAACACATCTCACAAAAATAATTAAAACATTTAAAACACGTCTCACAAATTAAATTAAAACCAATTAAATTAAAACTTAAATTAAATTAAATTAAAACGCATGTCACAAATTAAATTCCATAAATAACATTCCTAATTAAAATAAATCACATTCCTAATTTAATTAAATCACCTACCAATTTAAATAAATCATATCCTTAACTAAAAAGAACAAATCAAATTAATTCCCCTAATTAAAGATTTTCCCTATCACATACTAAATTAAAAATATCTCCTAATTAATACACAAATTTGATTCCTTCCCCAACAAGGTAAAACTCATCCCCTTGCCTATAAAAATAACCCCTCTCCATACATTCAAACCCTGGCTGAATCTCACAAAAAAGACACCAAAACCTCTCTACCAACTCACGCCCAAAAGACCTCCATATTGCCGCAAATCACCAACCAGAAACTGCTTCGAATACACGTCAAAACTGCCCATAAACCCACACACGAACTGACCTTTAACAAGCCCTTCAAGCAACCAACAGCACTCACAAACACCTCAAACCACAGCCACGTAACAAGCCCTTCAAGTAGCCAACTCAGCCACGTAACAGCACTTGCCCACTACACGCACGCAAGCCCTCCACCAATTCACGCATCAGCCCCAAGCCCCACGCACACAAAATCCTGCCTACCCTCACGCTAATTGTCTTCATCTCACGCCTAAGCTGACAACCACGCACCCCTTATAACCTCCACACATCCTGTCCAAAAACTGCCTTAAAATAGCCCCTTTACTGCCCAGTTCAAGCCTCCCTTCACTGCCCAACATCGCACCAAAAACTCCCCCTTAAACTGTCGCATATTCCCCCATTAAACTGCCGCAGAACAATCCCAAAACCTGCCAGTAAATCACACCCAAACCAGTCTCTAAACCATGCCAAAATAGTCCCCAAATCTCTGAAAACAGTCCCCAAAACAGTAGCCTAATAGACCTGAAACAGTAACCAGAAAATACCCTTAAAACAGTAGAGAAACAGAGTGAAAACAACAACCAGAGCAGTGAAACCGCGAGGAAAATCGTTGGATTAGTGAACCAGAAAAGTTGCGGAGTATCAATCCTTCCGACGGCCATGTAACGCGCTTTCGGGGAACGACAAAAGAGGTTAGACCTGAGGGCACCCTTTTATTCATTATCTTTCATTTATTTTATTTAATTTGAATATTATCGCATGAGAGTCGTTTGGGGCATGATGTGATTTTTGGATGAGTGGGATATGTGTTCCTTTTTATGGTATATCAGATGGAAACCCGGACGTAAATTCCGTAGCCGATTCCGAATGGACGGTAGTATGGTCTGCACTCGGGATACAACGCCACGTACCACTTAAGATACACGTATCTCGTTTCATCCAAATTTGTATTTGAGCATGTTATAGTCTTTAGGTTATTCGTTTATTATTTTAAGTATGAGTTAATTTAGTCTTGCTATTTAATTTTCAAAGCATGATTGTGTTATTTAGGCAAGTTGTTTCTTCATTCTTTATGCATGATGTTTCGTTTAGTTTATGTTTATGTTTAATTAGTTATTTGTTTACTTTGGTTTAATGGTTCAATATGCTCATTGTGTTATATTGTGTGGAGTTATTTGGATGAAAGCATGTTAGATTTAAGTACCCTTGACCATGAATGTTGAATAGATTCAGTTAGTTTATTGCACAAATCATATCATCACAAGTGACATAAGTAAGGGACCATTCCGAACCCAACGGTTTGAGGTCTTCCCTTGCGAGGGGTGAGTGCGGCCTTAAATCTTTGTCCCGGTTCACACTGGGTGGCGACTCCATGTTATTTCGTACTCCCAACTAGGCCGTGAGCCTAGAACAGCGTCGCCCAGGTTCTTTTGTCTACAGTATCGTTATCAACATTGTGTCGATTACGAAGAAACATTTTACCTGTTGCCATGATTAAATCCATTTGGATAATGCTTTTTAATGCTGCGTATTTCATTCATGAAATATGGCAGCTGAACATCAAAATCAATTTCTTTAAACGGAAACCTTTTGGAGGATTTTTACAACATCCTGACGGTTTTGTCATACCAAAACATGCAAACTAGGTTTGTATTGCGTTCTTGGAACCAGCATTTTGATATAATCATAATGGTATATGATTTAATTCAAAACGAAAATGATTCTTGTGTATATAAGAAGGTTAGTGGGAGCGCACTGACAATGATTGTCCTATATAATGATGACATGTTATTTCTCAGAAATGACATTCCCATAACATAATCGGTGAAAGCTTGGCTTTTATGAAAATTCTCCGTAGACTACTTGGGAGAGACAACCTTTTTTCTAGGAATAAGTATCTACTGGGATAGATCTAAATGTTGTTGGCACTCTCCGAGAACCGTACATTGAAAGATATGTACGCGACTTGGTGTCTCATATGCTTTGAGCATATGAAGTCATAATCAGGCCAATCCAGGTGATGGTCATTGGATTGATGTTAAGAACATTCTTAAGTATCTTAGACGAACTAAGGATACTTTCTTAAGCTATGGAGAAGGAGAACTTGAAGTGACTGGGTTCACTGTTGCAAGTTTCCAAATCGACAAAAATGACTATAAGTCCTAATGAGGGTACTATATAGTTTGAATAACGGAACAGTGAGCTGGAAATCTTCCAAGCAAGATATTGTTGCCGAATAAACAACAAAAGCGGAATATTGCTGAAACTGAGACAGCAAAAGAAGCAATTTTGGATCTGTAAAATTCCTAATTAGATTAGGAGTAGTTCTGTTAGCAGCTGAGCTAGGCTACAGTACAGGCTAAAGAATTAATGGTCTCATCAACGATCCAAGTATATACTTCAACTATTTCATCTGATTCGTCGGATCATACACCGTGGCGATGTGATAAATCGCATCAGATGATAACCTTGCAAATCCGCTGACGAAAGCTGTTTCTCAGTAAAAGTTTGAGCGACCCGTACATAGTTCAGGTGTAGGACACTTGAGTGATTGGCTATAGGCCAAGTGGGAGATTATTGGACAATTATGACCCATAGCATCACTATTTTTACAGAATATGGTGTTGTTGTACAAATGAACTATGTGAAAAAGGAAATTGCTCTTTTATCAATTGTAATTAGATTATCGGGATATATAAATGATAAAAGTCCATATGATTAGTTCTGGATTAATAAGATATGAGACAATATTAATCCACTAAGGTTTAATCATTAAATATCCCTAGTCGTAGTATTATCGAGACTGGACATCGATAATACGGAATAGACTAGTATTGCACTTGTGCGCGTTGTGGGAGCATAACGGCATAGTTCTCATATATTTAAGTATTGGATACTTATGCAAGTGTGATATGAGGTTGTGTTTACTGATGGTACGGGAACAGCTTCGCTCTGGATAGACCCCTAAGAATCTCATTGGTAGTATGGCTATGTGTCTATGGAAATCCGAATCAGGGTAGGTGTATTTGATCTTAACCTGAGACTTGCATTGCTAATACTTGCGACAATCAGTATACTTTGGTTTTGGTCATCCAGGGCTTAACAGGTTCTGTGTACGCCTCTTCTGGGGATATGTTGAGAATCATAGTGTATTGGGTGTGATGTCAAGATGGAAGTATCACTTCAGTCATATGGAGATGATGATCACGTAGGATACGGAACTAGTACTCTTAATTACTGCAGTCATCGGGATAATGTGACTAGGTCATGTTTATTTGATTATAGAGACTAGTTATCAGAGATCCGATATATGCTTCGTACGGGGCAGACACAATTCCAGCCCCAAGCCTAGCATGTGACATCCGATACTGGATCGCAATACGCAATACTACGTATACTACTCCTGACATAGATTATATATTCCTTAAAATATTTCATGGAGAATTGGGTAGGCACGGTGTTTTACTAGAAGCCAACCATGTCATGTAAATCGGAAAGAACGTGGTACTAGGTACGCACGTATTCGGATACTCCGATGACCGGATTTACTGCCAACATATCCAGGGATCTTATTGGTCGCTTCCCGAAGATTCACCGATGACGTATGACTCGAACATAATTAATCTGGGATTAATTGGAAGAGAGAGAAAATTAATCTAGGATTAATTACGGAGAATTTTATCTGGGATTAAATTCAATTTAAAGAGAGAGAACGATTAATTTGGAATTAATCGATTAAAGTAATATATTCGATATATTAAATGAAATTAGATTTCGACGTGAAATTAAAATTGGATTTTAATTCGGGCGAACGAATTAATTTAGAATTAATTCGCGAGCGACTTAAACGGTAATTTTGCTAGGCATAATTATTTAATTAAATTTGATTTAATTAAGTCACAACAGAAATTTGTTAATTCGGAATTAACGAACCCGAACCCGGAATATGTTTGCGGGCCCACTCGAATTTTGAATTAAATTGGGGCCCACAAGTCACATCATTAGTCACATGTTGTGATGGAAATCACATCAACTTTAAGTGATGTGACACAAGTCACATTTGGTGATGGAGGTGGTTGAGAGCATTAATTGCAATTTTGGCTCTCAACACTTTTTTTTTTTTAGTTTTTGAATAAACCATTTACAACTTTTGGTATTTTTTTTTGTAATTGTTTTTGAAACAATACACAAGTCATTCATCTCTTTCTTCTCTCCACCATTCACGCCCATTGCACATTTTCTTCTTTCTCTTTGCTTGGCCGAGAGATACAAGAAATAAAAGGAAACTTTGTTGCAATTTTTCCTAAGCTAGCACTTAAAAGGAATCATACAAAGGTGACAGGGAAACCTTTCCCATGAGTTTGGAATTCAAGAATCAAGCTCAACATACATCAAAGAGAGGAAATTGGAGCAACTTCAATGGATGCAAAATTTTTGTTGTCTACACATCCTTAGCCGATCAAAGTGAGTATTTTCCGCTACTTTACTTTGCGTATTCACATCATTTTATGCTTAATATGATCTTGGTTTGACCTAGAAAACCCAACAGGATTGAAGATGTTATATAAAAAAAAATCAGATACCTCACTTTGCGTATATTGTAGCAGACATAAAAATTTTAGATAGTCAGGTTGGTTTGACCCATCAACTACTGAGAATTGAGACAAACTCATCTGGTTAATAACTTAGAATCGAAGCTATTTGCATAACTATTCACAAACACACTCAGAGTTTGATTTAGATACTTTGTTGAAAGGAATGGATTTTAGTTGTAGTATGCATTTTGAAGGTTCCTTTAACTTTATTGCTAGACATTCTCTGATGACATTGTATATATAGCCATTATTTTCGTTTATTTTATTTCTTTCTTTCTTTTATTTTTGTGTGATTGCATGTGCATGTAATTGACATTTGTGGGTATCGTCGCTATAAGCCATCATGAGACTACAACTCGTCCACTATGGACACCTAAGGTTTTATGGGCTTGTTGCATATGCTAAATGCAACCATGATTCCTACGAAAGTGGCTTAGTTTAATTTAATTTCAGTTATTTATTTTATTTTATTTTTTTTGTTTTGCCCGAGGACTAGCAAAATGTTAGGTTTGGGGGTGTGATGAATGGAAAATATATCACTATTTACCACCCATTTGACCTAATAATTTGTATAATTTCTTGTGTTTTATGAATTTTTTGATATGTTTTTGTGTGATTTGCAGATATATAAAGTTTTGGGACTCAATGGAATCAACTTGGGGCTAAAACGGTGAAAAATGGACAAAAATGGCAAAATTGGAATTTTGTGTCACGACGTGCCGCGGTTACTATGCTGCCGATACTCATCATCGCCATGCATATGTATCATCATTACATCATCATGACGTCAGCACAATAATTTACTCTGTTAACACGTGTCATTCTTTGCGTTAGCATGACGTCAGCGTCGCGACGCGCAAGCCTTCACGCGTCGCGATGCCGAGCCAATAATTCTACTGACAGCCATGTGTCATCATCTTGTCAACACCGCGTACACGTGTCAAGAATCAATGGCGCGTCTCGATGCGCAAGGACAAAGTTTGCCTATAAATTGAAGCTGATTTCATTTTCCAAATTCATACTTTCCTTAAGATTTCTAATAAGGAATTGAGGATTTTATCTTGTTTGTATATATTTATATATATATTTTTAATTTTAGTAATAGTAAATATATTTTCCTTAAGGTTTCTAATAAGGAACTGAGGATTGTATCTTGTTTGTATATATTTTTAGTATTTTAATTATGTATTTTTATTTCTAATAGTAATAGTAGTTTATTTACTTTATATTTCTTTTATGTTTTGTAGTTAACTTCAGTTGGGGTAAGGATTAAGCTTTTATTATGATAATTTAGATTAATCTTCCTTAAATTATAATATATAAATTATCTTAAAACCTGACCTAATTGGATACCGCCTTTATGATCGGTTGAACTTAATTAAATTGATTTTAATCTGACTAAATTGAATACCGCCTTTATGGTTGGTTGTAATTAATTATAACATGACTAAATCAGGATACCACCTATATGGTCGGTTGGTAATATAATGCAAATTTATATATTATAATAATGGAGATTTCTAAATTATAAATAGTAAAGGTGGATCCCCTAACCCCAGCACTTTATTTTTAATCTATGGAAGTGATGAAGCACAATATTTACGAGTTTAAAAATTGATTTTCTAATATAATGGGTAATACTTTAGGCTTGTTTATTGAATCTTAACCTTATTGCTTCTTGTTGTCTGATCACCAATAAGATTGATGTGGTAAACTTAAAATGAACTTGGAAAATAGATTTTAGGTTTCAGCCTTAAATTCAATAGCCCACGATTCATTCCAGGATAGACATATACCTGTCGGGCGGGGGTAGACACAATTGGAACTTAATCTTAATGAATTCAGGTAACTTGGTTAACATAAACATATGATTAATTGGGTTACTTTGGGTGTTTGCATCTGACCATCGACAGAGGCTTTTGCATAACTTTGTGTTCCAGGTTAACAAACTAATTTATTACACATATATATGAGGATTAATTCATCTTTAGAATAATATTGTGTGGAATCACAACCCTAGATGTTTATTTTCTTTATTATCAATTTCCTTTGTTTTATATTTATTTATTTAGCAAATCCACATTCAACCAACCAATCAAGCAATCATTCCCTTCACACCTCAATTAGATACCTGTAAATAAATAGTATCAATAATTAATAACAACAGTAGCAATTAAGTCCTCGTGGGATCAATATTTTTGGGTATTTTCGGCTAAAGGGTATTTTGAACATTTCTAAATTTGATTTTGGATTCAATATTAAAATAAATAGTTCATTTTAATAGTCTATAGAAAATTTTTGAAATTCAAAAAATTCGATTTTTCACCTTCCGCTGTGCTACCCGGCAAAACCACAAATACGCCAACTAATGGCATTATAACGAGTCTGATTATTAATCCATGAAATGATTATAGCTTGATATTTGATATGTAATCTAAAACTTATTTTCGTAGATGCATGTTTTCTAAGATTGGATCTAACTAATCTGTTTGATAGTTTAGCGGAAAATTCCCCTGTAATAAGGCTTTAAAGTAATTTGTATTGGTGTGTGGTTTTTCCTTGGTCCGCCTTGTTAGTATGGATATAAATAAATTTCTATGGCTATATTCAAGAACGTGTCGAAGCTGTGAGAATGTAGTTGATAAGAATTTTTTTATACCGATTATATTTAGATATAGATAAATTTAATTGAAAATGGAAATCCTGAACGTGCCAAAGCTGTCAGGACTACATGAGTATTTTAAGTTTATCATTGACAAGTTAAGCCTTGAAAACACCTCCTTGTGAACGTGTCAAAGCTGTCGCAATGAGAAACGATCAAGATCGAAAATTATGAGTCATTTTTTATGATTGACAATGGTTGTCAACCTAGTGAATATACATAGGCAAGAACGTACCAAAACAGTGAGCCGAAATATATTTATGAGATCTACTTCCTGCTGTAGAATTTAATTTGATTATTTTATTGCTTTCTGTTTGGGGATTACATTATTTATTTGATGTTTTGTTTGATATTGTATGAAACTGTATCATCGGCTAATTTTTTCTTTCGTTATCTATATGATAGATTTGCGATGGTCGGCTCTTCGTATTCCAATCCTTTAGCTCGTAGTTTGATACGAATAAGCTAAAAGGGCCCGAAAATTTTACGGACTGGGAAATGGAATTGAGGATTGTCCTCAAATCTGAGAGGTTATGGTATATCTTGGATGGACCGATACCTTTAGTTATACCACCCGAGTCAATACCCGAGGAGCACGAAACCTTCCAAAAATGGAAGAATGATGACCTAAAGGTTAGAACATATATCATCGATTCGTTGACTCATGAGCTGAATAGGGAAATATATTGATATGTCTGATGCGTATAACATAATCACTCGGCTTAGGGAGATTTTCATGAATCAAGAGTAAATCATGGTTCATAGATTGGCGGTAGAACTGTTTCACTCAAGACTGGATGAGGGTCAACCAGTCAGCCCGTATGTACTTCATATGATTGGTTTGATTGATCAATTAAGGTGATATGACTTTCCACTCAATGATACACTTGGGCATAGTTTGATACTAGGCTCGCTCCCGAGCTCATTTCGCTAGTTTATGCTGAATTTTAATATGTAATGGATTCGATGTTCTTACAATAAGTTGCATAGGATGTTGCTCACTGCTGAGGAGGATCTTAAGAAGGGAGTCCCAACTCGCCTTCAGAAACCTACTTCTCTTTCTGCCTCTTTTCAAAAGAAGGGTAAAGGAAAGAAGAAAAATAAAGACAAAAAGATCGATCATCAGGGTAAGATAGCGAAACCGAAACCCAAGAGAGCTGTCGAATACACATGCCACCACTGTAGCAAGGTTGGACACTAGAAGCATAACTGTCCTGAATATCTTGTGCAGTTGAAGAGAGACAAAGCTTCTACTTCAGGTAAATTTATTTTTCCCGTTATTGATATCTCTTTAGCTTGCAAAGTTATTTCTTGCAGTTGGATTTTAGACTCTACTTGTCCTCTTCACATCGGCAATTCATTTCAGGGAATAAAGGAAAGTAGAAAGCTGAAATCTGGATCGATGCAGTTAAATTTTGGGAGTGGCGACTCTTTGGATGCAGTTGCAGTTGGGGTATATGAGATTCCCTTGTCCAGTGGGAGAATTTTGTTAAATGACTGTTATTTTGTGCTAGGATGTGTGGCAAATATTATATCACTTTTTGTATAAATATTAAGAATCATTTTTTATATTTATATGATAAATATAATATTCTTATCCTTGAATGTTCAAATGAGAATGGTCATTACATTTTGTATCCATCTAGAGATATTTTGAATGTTGGGACAAATAAAAGAAGTAGATCTAATGTTAATGATACTGAACTATGGCATATGAGGTTAGGTCATATTGGCATATGACGTCTTACCCATTTGTTTAGGAATGGTTTGATTGAGAATCTCACTATTGAGCCTTAACCGACTTGTGAATCATGTATTCAGGGTAAAATGACAAAGGCCTCATTTACCGATGTAAGAAATCGAGCCTCTGACTTATTGGAACTAGTACATTCTTATGTATGTGGTCTCATAAGTCTTACTACTCACAATGGCTATTCATACTTCGTTACCTTCACCAATAATTTGTCGCGGTATGGTTATGTTTATTTGATAAAACATAAATCGAAAACTTTTGAAAGGTTCAAAGATTTCCAAAACGAAATGGAAAAATAAACTGGAAAATTCATCAAGTGCCTACGATCGGATCGAGGTGGTGAATATATGAGCAGTGAGTAACTGATTATTTAAAAGAGAATTGGATTCTCGCTCAATATACTCTTCCAGGTACTCCACAGCACAATGAAGTGTCTGAAATGAGGAATCGAACTTTATAATAGAGTTATACAGGTCTACCTTATTACCTGTGGGGCTATGCACTCCTTACTACAGTTCATCTTTTGAATAGAGTTCCTTCCAAAGTTGTTTCTACGACTCCATATCAGATATGGACGGGTAGGAAACTGAACCTTAATTATATTAGAGTTTGGGACTGTCCTGCATACGTCAGAATGGCGCAGCTGGATAAGCTTTTGCCTCGAGGGTAAGAGTTTAGATTTGTCGGGTATTCTTCTAATACGAAAAAATATTTTTTCTATGATTCCGAGCGTTGAAACGTGTTCATAGTGTTAGGGATATGCCCTATACCCAACTTGTGGATGGGCTATATGTACATTTATTTATATTTTCATTAATTAATAAAATGGCAATCTTTATTATACATGTCTTACATAACTTATATGAATCATCAACACTGTAATAAAGCCCTTAGAGTAATAAGAGGATGGCTTCCACGCCTTATGAGAATTATTACTCTTAAATGTTCCTAGTCATAGTTTTGTTAATAATATGGGCGTTCACAAAGCGGAGAGACTAGTATGATGATATGATCTGTCCTTAAGTGGGGTCACCGATCTCATAGGCTACTAGCGGAGATCCGTCCGTTTGGTGTATCACATGGATGCATGAGTTGCTCATTTCCATCGAACTAACCACCGAAAGTTTTCATATGGAGTGTTTATCCCATGTGTCTGTGAGAACTTTCATGTATCGATTATATGACTAGTCCTTAGACTTGAGGTCTTTACAATCTTATGTGTTGATAAATAACTTTGACATTCTCCTTCCCCGATTCAAAAGATCCAGTCATAAGGGTATTATTGGGTCATTTGTTGAAACACATGAAGTTTGTAAAGATACAACAGAGAATCACCACTCTCTCGGATAATATTTTCTTATAAGAGTAGTATTCCAGTTCACGGGTTGATATGTGTGATTAGTGCTTGAGATTGTGGCCATAGCGGAAGAATCATATGAGATTCTTGGGTTAGCACTATTCATGACACTATCAACATCATACCTTTGACCATATGGGTAGACACTTTATATACCCTATGTCAATAGGTGGGGATACAGTGAGGCAATGGACCGTATCATATGTAAATCGCATACAAAATAGGTATATATATCTTTCCTTCTCATTTTGGGGCCTTGGCATGTTGCTAGATGTCAACTTTGGTCATTGAAATCGAACGACCATATGATCGGAGTATAATTTATGTTCAATTAAATTATCACGATTCATTTCATGTCCAACTTGAGGGGAACCCAAAAGGTCAGACACAACAAAGTCGAAATCAATGGTTAACAGTGCACAATACAAATATAACAGCATATATGATTGCTTTAGGAATTGTTCATAAATGGTTCAATGTGTTTAATTATTGAACAGATCATTTATGAGGTTCCATAGTGGCTTAGGGATTGGTGAATGACGATGGGGGCACTTTGGGAATTGGAATTAAAAAAAATTACAATTCACGTGATTAAAAAAAAAATTGTTATTTGTTTTGAATTCCAATTCGGCCCAAACTCTTATTAGGGTTTTATAATCTCATTAAACCACTAAATTAAAATCCAATGGCTAAGATTAAATTAGCTTTTATCCCACATCGGATTCTTAATTAATTTTGTTGTCTTTAGAGCACTATATAAACCCAAAGAATTCTTCACAAATTTTTACACCAAACCTTTCATATCTTAGGTTTATATAAGTGAGCAACTCTAAATTTTAAGAGTGAGCCACAAATTTTGAGGATCCTTAAGTCTAATTGACTAGAGGAACCTCGAGTTAAAAGTTTTGAGGTATTTGCCTAGGCTAGCACCAAGGGCAAAATACCCGTGCACTCAAGGCGTATTCTTGCCGTTGAGTTTTGGCTTTGGTGTGTGTATCTTTGGAGGCCACACACTTGGGTGGCTCTTTGGAACGTGGAAGAGCTTGCTGAGTTCGAGAAAAGCTTGTAGATTGGAGGGATGACTGGAGGAGTCTACGGTTCAAGTATGTCTTTTTCTTTCTTTATTTAATTTAGAGTTCTTATGATAGTTAGCATGTTTAGGTTTATGTTCTTTGCATTTTTTATGAGTTTTATGCTTAGAATATATAGTAACATGCCTAGGCTTGTAGAATAATAAAAACAAATGGGTCTTGGGCAAAGGGAAAGCGGCATAATAACTTTTATTTTCCGCTGCGCACTCGCGGCCGCTTCCTAACAGTGTTTTGATTAGTTCTCACTCATTTGAACTTGAAATTGGGTGTTTAAAAGCTCGTTGGAAAGCTAACACCCTGAACTTAATTTTAGGCACAAGTTTTGCATGAATTGGTTAAGATTTGAATTCCGAAATTGTATTTAAATTACATGCGTCTGCAGAAAAACGTGAATAGTAAATTTATTTGAATAAAATAAAATGCAATATCATAATTAAATATTAATCAAAGTTATTTAATGCCTAAAATAATTCCAAAATATTAAAACTCATATGCTTGATGATTCTATTTAGGATTAGAATTGGCATGATTATTTTAGGGTGCAAGCATCTAGAGACTTTCTAAGAAATATTGGGTTAATAAAACTTTCCAAAATAATGTTAATTTAACCAAAGGTATTACTAGAGTTAGATAATAATTTGGTATCTTCCTTCACTCACTACCTTTTTATAGCCAAAAGGAAAAGTTTTGAAGACATCTAGATAATCATTCACTCACTACCTTTTGGAGGATCTATTATTTATTCATGTCACCAAGGCAATAAGAGCCTAAGAGGTAAGGGTATTTAAGAGAGTTCGCTCCACCCTCCCTCTGGGGAATTTTCAATTGAGGAATCCATTTGACAGTTATTCACTTAAACTTGCTAAAATCCTCAATAATAATTTAAGTCTAAAATTTACCTCCCATTGTAAAGTATAGACCCAAAGGGCTTAAACCGTATTGGCAGGACTAGGCTTTACCAAAGTGACCAATACCAATTTGTCCCTAAATCGTACTATTGACAATGGTTTGACTTTTCTGAGTCATAAGACGCAGCGAACCTTAGGCGTGGTCTTATAACTTAGTGGTAAAGATTGGGTGTCCATAAGGACTAGCATAAGCTATGGCATGTTTGATTGCAACCCAATGATCAAGGAATTGTGATTTATATCATAAATTGGTTGGGAACCTACCTAATTATCATATTTTATAACGGCCGGCCCTAGTCGGAGTTATGAAATGATAATAATGGGATCCTTGCCCACAAGAAATCCATCATATTGGGGTTGATGCGATTTGCTTAAAATTTTAAAACAATTGAGTGGGAGCAACTTCATAATATTAAAAGCCCATGTTATTATGAAACATTAATGAAAACATATTCCTAATTTTAACATTTTCTCTTAACAGGTGGGTTAAAATATTTCACAAACATTCAAATGGCAAACAAAGTATCACTTCGTTCCATCCTTGATGAGTATAAGCTCAAAGGGGATAACTACAATGACTGGTTTAGAAACCTTAAAATTATCTTACGACAAGAAAAGATTTTCTATGTTCTTGAAAGACCATTTCCCCCTGAACCCGCAGAAGATGTTGACCAAGATACATTTATGCTTGGAAGAAACACGTCGATGATGATGAGCAAGCAGTTTGCATAATGCTTGGCTCTATGTCGGACGAACTTCAGAAAGCTCACGAAGATATGGATGCTCAAACCATCATCTTTCACTTGAAGGAGTTGTATGCAACTTCCGTTCATACCGTGAGATTCCAAGTGTCATGTGCCTTATTCCAAATAAGGTATAAGGAAGGATCTGTTAGTGGACATGTGCTTAAGATGATTGGCCACATTGAAAAATTGGCCAACCTCGGGTTCATCATGGATCATGAGATAGGTCACGATCTAATTCTTCAGTCCTTACCAAAAGAATTCTCTAACTTTATTATGCAGTTTCATCTGTCTGATAAAGAAGCTACTTTAGCAGAATTGCACAATTTGATAAAGCAAGCAGAGAATGACTTGAAACTGGCGCTTAAAACCACCGTCATGCTTACGGGTACGGACCTGAAGCCACGAGGCCCAAAGAAAAATAAGGTCAAGGCCAAGGCTCCAGATCACCTAAAGCCCAATGGTAAGGTGGAGAAGAAAAAGAGAAAGGGGAAATGTTTCTTTTATTGAAAGAATGATCATTGGAAGAAAGACTGCATATCCTTGAAATCCAAGGAAGCTAGGGAAGCCCAAGAGGCCAAGAAGCCCAATGCTTAAGGTATGTTGTATATGATTGAACTATATTCTCAAAACTTCGAACCTTCTACTTGGGTGCTTGACACCGGCTGTGGGACTCACTTGTGTAACAATGTGCAGGGCCTGAGAAACAGTAGGAGACTCCGTCATGGGGAGGTTGACTTACGCATGGGTAATGGAGCAAAACTGCATTGTGCGTGGGGACTTATTCATTAGTTTTGCCCAATGGTTTAGTTTTAGACTTAGAATATTGTGTTTATGTACCTTCTCTAGTAAAGAACATCATTTCAATTTCTTCTTTATTTAATAAAGGCTTTTCATGCCTAATAAGTTGTAATGAATGTTCTATTTATTTCAATGAAATAAAATATGGAGATGGTATTTTGAATAATGGTATCTATGTCTTACAAACTAACAAATAATGTTCAACCTCTAATATATACAACGTTAACTCGAATAATCTCAATGAATCACTTCTATGGCACAGTCGCTTAGGTCATATCAATGAAACAAGATTAACTAAGCTACATAAGGATGGGTATTTCAAACCCTTCAAATATAAACCTTATGGAACTTGTGAGTCTTGTTTACTTGGTAAAATGACCAAATTACCCTTCAAAGGTAAAGGACGGCGTGCAGCAGAGACATTAGAACTCATACATTCTGATGTATGCGGACCGATGTCAGTCACCGCTATAGGTGGATTCTCCTACTTCATTACATTTATCGATGATCATTCGCGATATGGGTATGTGTACCTTATGCGGTACAAATCTGAAGCCTTTGAGAAATTCAAAGACTTCAAGGCTAAAGTAGAAAACCAGCTTAATAAAAGTATTAAGTCACTAAGGTCTGACCGAGGTGGTGAATACATAAGCAACGAATTTCAAGATTACTTGAGAGAAAATGGCATTGTTTCCCAGTGGACTCCTCCGGGAACTCCATAGCATAATGGGGTCTCCAAAAGGAGAAATCAGACATTATTTGATATGGTACGATCAATGATGTCAGGCACGGATCTACCTCTTTCATTTTGGGGTCTTGCTTTAGAAATTGCAACACTACTACTAAACCAAGTTCCTTCCAAGACTGTTAGTCAAACACCATATGAGTTATGGTCTAGGAAACGTCCTAGTCTTAATTATCTAAGAATTTGGGGAGTGACGCGTATGTCAAGCTCACACAAACTAAAAAATTGGATGATATGGCAGTTAAATGTAAGTTTGTAGGATATGCCTTGAACTCAAGAGCATACGTGGTCTACGTCCCAAATGAACAAAGAATATTTGTCTCACGAAATGCTAAATTTGTAGAGAATGAATTCCTTCTCAAGAAATATCGTGGGAGTAGACTTGACCTCGATGAGGTAGGAGAAGAACAAACTAACATAGAACTAAACCCCAAGCCCCTCAAAAGGGAAGCGACGGAACAACCACAAGGTTATGAACTCAGAAGGTCTGGTAGGGAAAGACATGAGCCTAAAAGATATGGTTTCCATATTGATGAGGAACATGATCAGGTCATTAATAATGACGATCCCACCAGTTATGACGAAGCAATGCGTGATATTGATTCAATCAAGTAGCTTGAGGCCATGAAATCCAAAATAGACTCTATGTATCAGAATCAAGTCTGGGACTTGGTAGATGCACCTGAAGGGATAAAACTTATAGGCTGCAAGTGGATTTACAAGCGCAAAACTGAAGCAGAAGGCAACATCCAAACCTATAAGGCTAGGTTGGTGGTGAAAGGTTATAGACAAATCCAAGGAATTGACTATGATGAAACCTTCTCGCCTGTTGTAATGATAAAGTCTATTCAAATTTTACTTGCACTAGCTGCACACTTTGATTATGAGATTTGGCAGATGGATGTCAAAACATCTTTCCTTAATGGGAACCTCGTAGAGGAAGTCTATATGACACAACCTGAGGGGTTTGCATCTAAGGATTATCATAATAAAGTATGCAAGCTTAAACGATCCATTTATGGACTCAAGCAAGCCTCCAGAAGTTGGAATATACGATTTGATGAGACAATCAAAGAATTTGACTTCATCAAAAATGTATTGGGAGTGTTGTTATATTTCTTGTATTATATGTCGATGACATATTAATCATCGGGAATGATATTCCCATGATGCAAGCCACCAAGCAATGGTTATCTCAGAATTTCTCCATGAAAGATTTGGGAGAAGCAGCCTACATCCTCGGCATTAAGATCTACCATAATAGATCTAAGAGGTTGTTAGGACTTTCTCAATCTACGTACATAGATAAAGTTTTGAAAAGATTCAAAATGGAAGATTCCAAAAGAGGTAATTTACCTATTTGTCATGGAATCAAATTATCTAAAGAGCAATGTCCACATACTCCTTCAGATAGAGAGCGTATGAGTAGGATCCCTTATGCTTCAGCAATAGGATCGATCATGTACGCCATGCTATGTACAAGACCTGATGTCTCTTATGCTCTTAGCATAACGAGCAGGTATCAGACAAATCCTGGTGAGCAACACTGGGCAGCTGTCAAAACAATCCTCAAGTATCTGAGAAGAACTAAGGATGTGTTTTTGACATACGGAGATTGTTCTGAGATGAAAGTCATTGGTTACGGTGATGCGAGCTTTCAGACCGATATGGATGACAGCAGATCGCAAACATGATATCTGTTAACTTTGAATGGCGGTGCTGTCAGTTGGAAAAGCTTAAAGCAGTCAACTACAACGGACTCCACCAATGAAGCCGAGTATATTGCAACATCTGAGGCTGCTAAAGAATCAGTCTGGATAAAGAAGTTCATCACGGAGCTGGAAGTGCTTCCCGTGATAAAGAATTGTGTCACGGTGTACTATGACAACACGGGCGCCATTACTCAATCAAAGGAACCAAGGTCCCACCAGAAATCCAAGCATGTACTCAGGCGATTTCATCTCATCAGGGAGATTGTTGAGAGAAAATAAGTTATTATAGAGAAAATACCCACATAAGATAATCTTGCAAATTCTCTGACTAAAGGGTTGACTCAACAAAAGCATAATAGGCACACCCGAGAGTATGGTGTCCAGATTCATACTAGTTGGCTATAGTGAAAGTGGGAGATTGTTAGGGATATGCCCTATACCCAACTTGTGGATGGGTTATATGTACATGTATTTGTAATATTTTCATTAATTAATAAAATGGCAATCTTTATTATACGTGTCTTACATAACTTATATGAATCATCAACACTGTAATAAAGCCCTTGGAGTAATAAGACGATGGCTTCCATGCCTTATGAGAATCATTACTCTTAAATGTTCCTAGTCATAGTTTTGTGAATAATCTGGGCGTTCACAAAGCGGAGAGACTAGCATGATGATATGATCTGCCCTTAAGTGGGGTAGCCAATCTCATAGGCTACTAGCGGAGATCCGTCCGCTTGGTGTATCATATGGATGCATGAGTTGCTCGTGTCTATCGAACTGACCGCCGAAAGTTTTCATATGGAGTGTTTATCCCATGTGTCTGTGAGAACTTTCATGTATCGATGATATGACTAGTCCTTAGACTTGAGGTCTTTACAATCTTATGTGTTGATAAATAACTTTGACATTCTCCTTCCCCGGTTCAAAAGATCCAGTCATAAGGGTATGATTGGGTCATTTGTTGAAACACATGAAGTTTGTAAAGATACAACAGAGAATCGCCACTCTCTCGGATAATATTTTCTTATAAGAGTAGTATTCCAGTTCGCGGGTTGATATGTGTGATCAGTGCTTGAGACTGTGGCCACAATGGAAGATTCATGTGAGATTCTTGGGTTACAACTATTCATGACACTATCAACATCATACCTTTGACCATATGGGTAGACACTTTATACCCTATGCCAATAGGTGGGGATACAGTGAGGCGAGGGACCGTATCATATGTAAATCGCATACAAAATAGGTATATATATCTTTCCTTCTCATTTTGGGACTTTGGCATGTTTCTAGATATCAACATTGGTCATTGAAATCGAACGACCATCTGATCGGAGTATAATTTATGTTCGATTAAATTATCACGATTCATTTCATGTCCAACTTGAGGGGAACCCAAAAGGTCACACACAACAAAGTCGAAATCAATGGTTAACAGTACACAATACAAATATAACAGTATATATGATTGCTGTAGGAATTGTTCATAAATGGTTCAATGTGTTTAATTATTGAACAGATCATTTATGAGGTTCCATAGTGGCTTGGAGATTGGTGAATGAAGATGGGGGCACTTTGGGAATTGGAATTTAAAAAAAATTACTATTTGTGTGAATAGTAAAAAAAATTATTATTTGTTTTGAATTCCAATTCGGCCGAAACTCTTATGAGGGTTTTATAATCTCATTAAACCACTAAATTAATATCCAATGGCTAAGATTAAATTAGCTTTTATCCCACATCGGACTCTTAATTAATTTTGTTGTCTTTAGAGCACTATATAAACCCAAAGAATTCTTCACAAATTTTTACACCAAACCTTTCATATCTTAGGTTTATATAAGTGAGCAACTCTAAATTTTAAGAGTAAGCCACTGATTTTGAGGATCCTTAAGTCAATTTGACTAGAGGAACCTCGAGTTAAAAGTTTGAGGTATTTGCCTAGGCTAGCACCAAGAGCAAAATACATGTGCACTCAAGGCGTAGTCTTACCGTTGAGTTTTGGCTTTGGTGTGTGCATCTTTGGAGGCCACACACTTGGGTGGCTCTTTGGAACGTGGAAGAGCTTGCTGAGTTCGAGAAAAGCTTGTAGATTGGAGGGAGGACTGGAGGAGTCTACTGTTCAAGTAAGTCTTTTTCTTTCTTTATTTAATTTAGAGTTCTTATGATAGTTAGCATGTTTAGGTTTATGTTCTTTGCATTTTTTATGAGTTTTATGCTTAGAATATATAGTAACATGCCTAGGCTTGTAGAATAATCAAAATAAATGGGTCTTGGGCAAAGGGAAAGCGGCATAATAATTTTTATTTTCCGCTGCGCACTAGCGGCCGCATCCTAACAGTGTTTTGATTAGTTTTCACTCATTTGAACTCGAAATTGGGTGTTTAAAAGCTCGTTGGAAAGCTAACACCCTGAACTTAATTTTAGGCACAAGTTTTACATGAATTGGTTAGATTTGAATTCCGAAATTGCATTTAAAGTTCATGTGTCTGCAGAAAAACGTGAATAGTAAATTTATTTGAATAAAATAAAATGAAATATCATAATTAAATATTAATCAAAGTTATTTAATGCCTAAAATAATTCCAAAATATTAAAACTCATATGCTTGATGATTCTATTTATGATTAGAATTGGCATGATTATTTTAGGGTGCAAGCATCTAGAGACTTTCTAAGAAATAGAGAGTGTATTGCTTATCCTTTAGCTAAGTAATTATTCCGTGATGAACTTAGAGATTTATTACCTTTAAGGCTAATAAATATAAATCACTTGTTATAATAAAAGACATTATAAAATATACAAGTGGGTTGGGACCAAGGGGTTAATAAAACTTTCCAAAATAAAGTTAATTTAACCAAATGTATTACTAGAGTTAGATAATGATTTGGTGTCTTCCTTCACTCACTACCTTTTTATAGCCAAAAGGAAAAGCTGTGAAAACATTTAGATAATCATTTACTCAAAGCTTACCTTAAAGCATATTTAAAGTGTTGGACTAATTTGGAGGATCTATTGTTTATTCCTGTCACCAAGGCAATAAGAGCCTAAGAGGTAAGGGTATTTAAGAGAGTTCGCTACACCCTCCCCTTGGGGAATTTTCAATTGAGGAATCAATTTGAAAGTTATTCACTTAAACTTGCTAAAATCCTCAATAATAATTTAAGTCTAAAATTTACCTCCCATTGTAAAGTATAGACCCAAAGGGCTTAAACCGTATTGGCAGGACTAGGCTTTACCAAAGTGACCAATACCAATTTGTCCCTAAATCGTACTATTGACAATGGTTTGACTTTTCTGAGTCATAAGACGCAGCGACCCTTAGGCGTGGTCTTATAACTTAGTAGTAAAGATTGGGTGTCCATAAGGACTAGCATAAGATATGGCATGTTTGATTACCCAACCCAATGATCAAGGAATTGTGATTTATATCATAATTTGGTTGAGAACCTACCTAATTATCATATTTTATAACGACCGGCCCTAGTCGGAGTTATGAAATGATAATAATGGGATCCTTGCCCACAAGAAATCCATCATATTGGGGTTGATGCGATTTGCTTAAAATTTTAAAAAATTGAGTGGGAGCAACTTCATAATATTAAAAGCCCATGTTATTATGAAACATTAATGAAAACATATTCCTAATTTTAACATTTTCTCTTAACATGTGGGTTAAAATATTTCACAAACATTCAAATGGTAAACAGAGTATCACTTTGTTCCATCCTTGATGAGCATAAGCTCAAAGGGGATAACTACAATGACTAGTTTAGAAACCTTAAAATTATCTTACGACAAGAAAAGATTTTCTATGTTCTTGAAATACCATTTCCCCCTGAACCCGCAGAAGATGTTGACCAAGATACATTTATGCTTGGAAGAAACACGTCGATGATGACGAGCAAGCAGTTTGCATAATGCTTGGCTCTATGTCGGACGAACTTCAGAAAGCTCACGAAGATATGGATGCTCAAACCATCATCTTTCACTTGAAGGAGTTGTATGCAACTTCCGTTCATACCGTGAGATTCCATGTGTCATGTGCCTTATTCCAAATAAGGTATAAGGAAGGATCTGTTAGTGGACATGTGCTTAAGATGATTGGCCACATTAAAAAATTGGCCAATCTCGGGTTCATCATGGATCATGAGATAGGTCACGATCTAATTCTTTAGTCCTTACCAAAAGAATTCTCTAACTTTATTATGCAGTTTCATATGTCTGATAAAGAAGCTATTTTAGCATAATTGCACAGTTTGATAAAGCAATCAGAGAAGGACTTGAAACCGGAGCTTAAAACCACCGTCATGCTTACGGGTACGGACCTGAAGCCACGAGGCCCAAAGAAAAATAAGGGCAAGGCCAAGGCTCCAAATCACCTAAAGCCCAATGGTAAGGTGGAGAAGAAAAAGGGAAAGGGGAAATGTTTCTTTTATTGAAAGAAGGATCATTGGAAGAAAGACTGCATATCCTTGAAATCCAAGGAAGCTAGGGAAGCCCAAGAGGCCAAGAAGCCCAATGCTTAAGGTATGTTGTATATGATTGAACTATATTCTCAAAACTTCGAACCTTCTACTTGGGTGCTTGACACCGGTTGTGGGACTCACTTGTGTAACAATGTGCAGGGCCTGAGAAACAGTAGGAGACTCCGTCATGGGGAGGTTGACTTACGCATGGGTAATGGAGCAAAAATGCATTGTGCGTTGGGACTTATTCATTAGTTTTGCCCAATGGTTTAGTTTTAGACTTAGAATATTGTGTTTATGTACCTTCTCTAGTAAAGAACATCATTTCAATTTCTTCTTTATTTAATAAAGGCTTTTCATGCCTAATACGTTGTAATGAATGTTCTATTTATTTCAATGAAATAAAATATGGAGATGGTATTTTGAATAATGGTATCTATGTCTTACAAACTAACAAATAATGTTCAACCTCTAATATATACAACGTTAACTCGAATAATCTCAATGAATCACTTCTATGGCACAGTCGCTTAGGTCATATCAATGAAACAAGATTAACTAAGCTACATAAGGATGGGTATTTCAAACCCTTCAAATATAAACCTTATGGAACTTGTGAGTCTTGTTTACTTGGTAAAATGACCAAATTACCCTTCAAAGGTAAAGGACCGTGTGCAGCAGAGACATTAAAACTCATACACTCTGATGTATGTGGACCGATGTCAGTCAC
Source organism: Zanthoxylum bungeanum (assembly GCA_019454045.1). Taxonomy (NCBI): domain Eukaryota; kingdom Viridiplantae; phylum Streptophyta; class Magnoliopsida; order Sapindales; family Rutaceae; genus Zanthoxylum; species Zanthoxylum bungeanum. The sequence continues at coordinate 170,832 of SKCR01003435.1, forward strand.
CGCTATAGGTGGATTCTCCTACTTCATTACCTTTATCGATAATCATTCGCGATATGGGTATGTGTACCTTATGCGGTACAAATCTGAAGCCTTTGAGAAATTCAAAGACTTCAAGGCTGAAGTAGAAAACCAGCTTAATAAAAGTATTAAGTGACTAAGGTCTGACCGTGGTGGTGAATACATAAGCAACGAATTTCAAGATTACTTGAGTGAAAATGGCATTGTTTCCAAGTGGACTCCTCCGGGAACTCCACATCATAATAGGGTCTCCGAAAGGAGAAATCGGACATTATTAGATATGGTCCGATCAATGATGTCAGGCACGGATCTACCTCTTTCATTTTGGGCTCTTGCTTTAGAAACTGCAACACTACTACTAAACCAAGTTCCTTCCAAGACTGTTAGTCAAACACCATATGAGTTATGGTCTGGGAAACGTCCTAGTCTTAATAATCTAAGAATTTGGGGATGTGATGCATATGTCAAGCTCACACAAACTAACAAATTGGATGATATGGCACTTAAATGTAAGTTTGTAGGATATGCCTTGAACTCAAGAGCATACGTGTTCTACGTCCCAAATGAACAAAGAACATTTGTCTCACGAAATGCTAAATTTGTAGAGAATGAATTCCTTCTTAAGGAATATAATGGGAGTAGACTTGACCTCGATGAGGTACGAGAAGAACAAACTAACATAGAACTAAACCCCAAGCCCCTCAAAAGGGAAGCAACGGAATAACCACAAGGTTATGAACTCAGAAGGTCTGGTAGGGAAAGACATGAGCCTAAAAGATATGGTTTCCATATTGATGAGGAACATGATCAGGTCATTAATAATGACGATCCCACCAGTTATGACGAAGCAATGCGTGACATTGATTCAATCAAGTGGCTTGAGGCCATGAAATCCGAAATAGACTCTATGTATCAGAATCAAGTCTGGGACTTGGTAGATGCACCTGAAGGGATAAAACTTATAGGCTGCAAGTGGATTTACAAGCGTAAAACTAATGTAGAATGCAACATCCAAACCTATAAGGCTAGGTTGGTGGTGAAAGGTTATAGACAAATCCAAGGAATTGACTATGATGAAACCTTCTCTCATGTTGCAATGATAAAGTCTATTCAAATTTTACTTGCACTAGCTGCACACTTTGATTATGAGATTTGGCAGATGGATGTCAAAACATCTTTCCTTAATGGGAACCTCGTAGAGGAAGTCTATATGACACAACCTGAGGGGTTTGCATCTAAGGATGATCATAATAAAGTATGCAAGCTTAAACGATCCATTTATGGACTCAAGCAAGCCTCCAGAAGTTGGAATATACGATTTGATGAGACAATCAAAGAATTTGACTTCATCAAAAATGTAGACGAGCCTTATGTTTACAGGAAAAGTATTGGGAGTGTTGTTGTATTTCTTGTATTATATGTCAATGACATATTAATCATCGGGAATGATATTCCCATGATGCAAGCCACCAAGCAATGGTTATCTCAGAATTTCTCCATGAAAGATTTGGGAGAAGCAGCCTACATCCTCGGCATTAAGATCTACCGTAATAGATCTAAGAGGTTGTTAGGACTTTCTCAATCTACGTACATAGATAAAGTTTTGAAAAGATTCAAAATGGAAGATTCCCAAAGAGGTAATTTACCTACTTGTCATGGAATCAAATTATCTAAAGAGCAATGTCCACATACTCCTTCAGATAGAGAGCGTATGAGTAGGATCCATTATGCTTCAGCAATAGGATCGATCATGTACGCCATGCTATGTACAAGACCTGATGTCTCTTATGCTCTTAGCATAACGAGCAGGTATCAGACAAATCCGGGTGAGCAACACTGGGCAGCTGTCAAAACAATCCTCAAGTATCTGAGAAGAACTAAGGATGTGTTTTTGACATACGGAGATTGTTATGAGATGATAGTCATTGGTTACTATGATGCGAGCTTTCAGACCGATATGGATGACAGCAGATCGCAAACATGATATCTGTTAACTTTGAATGGCGGTGTTGTCAGTTGGAAAAGCTCAAAGCAGTCAACTACAACAGAATCCACCACTGAAGCCAAGTATATTGCAGCATCTGAGGCTGCTAAAGAAGCAGTCTGGATAAAGAAGTTAATCATGGAGCTGGAAGTGCTTCTCGTGATAAAGAATGGTGTCACGGTGTACTGTGACAACACGGGCGCCATTACTCAATCAAATGAACCAAAGTCCCACCAGAAATCCAAGAATGTACTCAGGCGATTTCATCTCATCAGGGAGATTGTTGAGAGAAAATAAGTTATTATAGAGAAAATACCCACAGAAGATAATCTTGCAAATTCTCTGACTAAAGGGCTGACTCAACAAAAGCATGATAGGCACACCCGAGAGTATGGTGTCCAGATTCATACTAGTTGGCTATAGTGCAAGTGGGAGATTGTTAGGGATATGCCCTATACCCAACTTGTGGATGGGTTATATGTACATGTATTTGTAATATTTTCAATAATTAATAAAATTGCAATCTTTATTATACGTGTCTTACATAACTTATATGAATCATCAACACTGTAATAAAGCCCTTGGAGTAATAAGACGATGGCTTACACGCCTTATGAGAATCATTACTCTTAAATTTTCCTAGTCATAGTTTTGTGAATAATCTGGGCATTCACAAAGCAGAGAGACTATCATGATGATATGATCCGCCCTTAAGTGGGGTAGCCGATCTCATAGGCTACTAGCGAAGATCTGTCCGCTTGGTGTATCATATGGATGCATGAGTTGCTCGTGTCCATCGAACTGACCGCCGAAAGTTTTCATATGGAGCGTTTATCCCATGTGTCTGTGAGAACTTTCATGTATCGATTTTATAACTAGTCCTTAGACTTAAGGTGTTTACAATCTTATGTGTGGATCAAATAACTTTGACATTCTCCTTTCCCGGTTCAAAAGATCCGGTCATAAGGGTATGATTGGGTTATTTGTTGAAACACATGAAGTTTGTAAAGATACAACAGAGAATCGCAACTCTCTCGGATAATATTTTCTTATAATAGTAGTATTCCAGTTCGCGGGTTGATATGTGTGATCAGTGCTTGAGACTGTGGCCACAGCGGAAGAATCATGTGAGATTCTTGGATTAGCACAATTCATGACACTATCAACATCATACATTTGACCATATGGGTAGACACTTTCCGTACCCTAGGTCAATAGGTGGGGATACAGTGAGGCGAGGGACCATATCATATGTAAATCGCATACAGAATGGGTATATATCTTTCATTCTCATTTGGGGGCCTTGGCATGTTGCTAGATGTCAACCTTGGTCATTGAAATCGAACGACCATCTGATCGGAGGATAATTTATGTTCGATTAAATTATCACGATTCATTTCATGTCCAACTTGAGGGGAACCCAAAAGGTCACACACAACAAAGTCGAAATCAATGGTTAACAGTATACCTTACAAATATAACAGCATATATGATTGCTGTAGGAATTGTTCAAAAATGGTTCAATGTGTTTAATTATTGAACATATCATTTATGAAGTTCTATAGTGCCTTAGGGATTGGTGAATGACGATGGGGGCACTTTGGGAATTAGAATAAAAAAAATTACTATTCACGAGAATAGTAACGTGAATAGTAAAAAAATTTTGTTAGTTGTTTTGAATTCCAATTCGGCCCAAAATCTTATTAGGGTTTTATAATCTCATTAAACCACTAAATTAAGATCCAATTACTAAGATTCAATTAACTTTTATCCCACATCGGATTCTTAATTAATTTTGTTGTCTTTGGAGTACTATATAAACCCAAAGAATTCTTCACAAATTTTTACACCAAACCTTTCATATCTTGTGTTTATATAAGTGAGCAATTCTAAATTTTAAGAGTAAGCCACTGATTTTGAGGATCCTTAAGTCTAATTGACTAGAGGAACCTCAAGTTAAAAGTTTTGAGGTATTTGCCTAGACTAGCACCAATGGCAAAATACTCGTGCACTCAAGGCGTAGTCTTGCCGTTGAGTTTTGGCTTTGGTGTGTACATCTTTGGGGCCACACACTTGGGTGGCTCTTTGGAACGTGGAAGAGCTTACTGAGTTTGAGAAAAGCTTGTAGATTGGAGGGAGGACTGGAGGAGTCTACGGTTCAAGTAAATCTTTTTCTTTCTTTATTTTATTTAGAGTTCTTATTATATTTAGAATGTTTAGGTTTATGTTCTTTGCATGTTTTATGAGTTTTATGCTTAGAATATATAGTACCATGCCTAGGCTTGTAGAATAATCAAAATAAATGGGTCTTGGGCTAAGGGAAAGCGGCATAATAATTTTTATTTTCCGCTGCGCACTCGCGGCCGCTTCCCAACACATAGCTCGCTTGGTTATATTTCTAGAAATAGAATTTTTGGCAGAAGTAGGTGACCATAAACAAGTTGAACTTGATAAAGTTCAACCTATGACCGATGAACTACATGAGGAACATAAGGTTCAAGAAAGTGAAGGATCTTTGACGCCCACACTTGGTAAGTCGAGTAGGGTCATAAGACCTCCTGAGCGCTTGTCTTTGATACAAAGCAAAGGTTTTGATATGCTCTATGCAGAAGAGACTGACCCAAGGACATACAAAGAAGTGATGTTAAACATCGATTCCATGAAATGGCAGGAACCCATGAAATCAGAGTTAGACTCAATACATCATAATCAAGTCTAGGACTTGGTTCCTCTTCCGGAAGGAATCCTTGTCGGTTGTAAATGGGTTTATAAAAAGAAGAGTGGGTCTGATGGAAGTGTGGAAATTTTCAAGGCCTGACTGGCTGCAAAAGGTTCAACACAGCGACATGGTGTAGACTATGATGAAATTTTTTTCACCAATTAAGATGTTGAAGTCTATTAGGATTTTATTGGTATAGCGGCCTACCATGACTATGAGATTTGGTAAATGGATGTCAAAACGGCATTCTTGAATGGATTTCTTGATGAAGAAATCTATATGGAACAACAATAGGGTTTTGCGTCTAGCCAGGACTTGGGTATTGTTTGTAAGCTTAAGAAGTCCATTTATGGACTTAAACAAGCTTCATGGAGTTAGAATCTTAGATTCGATGAGGTTTTAAATTGTCTAATTTTCTCAAGAATACAAAAGAATCATGTGTATAAAAATATCAGTGGGAGTATGGTGGTGTTTTTGGTACTCTATGCGGATGACATCCTGATCATTGGGAATGACATCGGGATGATGCAAGGCGTAAAAGCTTATCTCTGTAAAAACTTCTCTATGAAAGACCTAGGTGAAGCTTCTTATGTCTTGGACATAAAACTCAATAGAGATAGAAAGAAGCTTATTGGATTGTCTCGGTCTACCTATATAGATAAGATATTAGAAATGTATAATTTCAGCAACTGTAAGACAGTTAACATACCTTTCCGACATGGTATACATCTTTCGAAGAAAATGTGTCCACAAACTGAAGATGAGAAGATTAGAATGTCCAATCTACCTTATGCTTCATGTTTGGGTAGCATTATGTATGCCATGTTGTGTACGCGACCTGATATTAGTCACCCGGTTAGTGTAACCAGTAGATATCAATCAAATCCAGGTAACGACCATTGGATGGTCGTTAAACATATCCTGAAGTATCTTAAAGGTACTAAGGATAAGTTTTTGATTTATGGAGAATGAGAACTGCAAGTTAATGGGTATACGGATTCGGATTTCCAATCGGATCCGGATGATAGAAAGTCTACATCAGCATTTGTATTTACCCTTAACGGCACTGTAGTCAGTTGGAAAAGTTCCAAACAGGGTTCGATGGCTCATTCCACCACTGAGGCGGAATATACTACGGCATCTGAGGCTGCAAAAGAAGCTTTCTAGATTACAAACTCTGTCACAGAATTATGAGTTATCCCAGGCATTAAGAATCTGATTCCTTTGCACTGTGATAATATCGGAGCTATTGTGCAAGCAAAGGAACCCATGGCACATCAAAAGTCGAAGCATGTGGAATAAAAGTACCATATAATTCGAGAGATCGTGTAGTATGGGGACATTATCGTGTGCAAGATACAGAGTGAGGACAACGTAGCAGAACCGCTTACTAAGGCTATTCCTCTTAAGTTATTTGATAAGCATATAGAGGCGATGAGTATGAGATATTATCGGTTATGACACTAGAGTAAGTGGGAGAAATTGTTGGAGTTGGTACTCGGTGTACTGATTTCTCATGTATTTTCCTATAAATACGTGTATGGATAATATTTTGTTATGAATAAAATATACAGTTTCGTCAATATATTATCTTTTAAATGGTAAAGACGTACAAGACCATTGATTGATTAAGTTATAACGTAATTGCAAAAGCGTCGCAATTGACATTGTGAAATGTTATAACAGTATCATTCTTAAATAGTTCCTGGTCAAGGTTTATATTCTTTGCCCCTAAATAAACCTTGGGAGACCGGTACGTGTTATATATCGGAATAATGGATTTCGGTGGTTTATCTCAGTGACCCACAAGTCTAGGGATACTTGTATAGACATGTAGGTGTTCATAGCGGATGAGCATTGAATGACTCATGGAAGATCCCTAATAGATCGTACGCTTGTGTCAATAGTAATATTCTCGAGTTGAGTAACATAGTGGTCATTTGACTTGAGATACCACGGGGGATAAATGAGTTATCCTCCACACTTTGATGGCAATCACATCTTCGATCTTTTTAGGTTGGACCTCCGCCTGTTTGTTGGGTGTGGGCTGATGCTCATGATGTCAGGTGATGTATCTGTAGGGGTTTTAATAGGAAAATCCGGTAACGCAGCGGAACGCGAAAAATCAAAATTTTCTGATTTCAATAATTTTTCTTGGATCAATTAAATAAACTTATTTATTTAATTACCCAATATTTAAAAACTGAAATTTCACACAAGAAATCCAATTTCTTTGTAATTGTCGAATTGGTCCAATAGTTTGCAAATTGATCATTTTAGTCCTTAAATTGTCAAATACAATTTTGGATGATTCTAAATCAATTCTAAAATGATTTTCAACATGTCCAACACATCAAAATCAAATTGCAACAAAATCCCCAAAAAATTTCAAATTGCCGAACAACCCCTCAATTTTTCAGTTTTTGTAATTTGGTCCATTTTTGTTCAAAACATCTCAAGATCAAATCCAATCAACCCAAAAATTAATATTCATCATATACACACCATAATACATCACATATAAGAAAATCATCAAATTTGGAAAGGGTTAAGAACCCTAATTTTACAATTTCTTCAAATTGACAAAATACACCAAATCAATTAAATCCAACACTTTAATTCAAAATTTACCAAACCAAACAAGTCTCACCATCATGAAACAACTCAAGAACAATTATATGTCATCAATGAGTGGCTTAGCAATACTATAATGGCAACTTGATTATCAAATAATCAAAAGAGTCATTTCAAGCTCACTTGGATACCATACATGCTTTCATCTTTCAAACAAGTTCAAAACCATTTAAAACACAAACTAAAAGTGTAGAGACAAAATCATAGCAACACATGTTGAAGCTAAGCATGATAGAAATAATTTCTTAGTTGAAAAGTTTAAAGAAAAACTAACAAAATCAAATATTTCCAAGCTTTTTCTTTTTGGTTCTTCAATTTTGCTCTCAACTCTTTTGTGTTTTTTTTTGGTAACTTGTTAACCTAATCTTATGAAAAATGAAACAAAACAATATATACTCACCTAATTTGCCCTTGGCCGAATTTGAGCATATATAAAATATCTAGATACTATTTTTTTTCATTAAAGTTAACTTTATCAACTTGTGTAAATGATCATTATAACATTTAATGAAATTCAACAAGTCAAATAAAACAACTTAAGTCATCTCAAAAAATATCAAAAATTAAGATATTTATATTTTTAATTACTTTAATTATTTAACAATTAAATAATTATTTAAATATAAATATATTAAATATATGTATTATATTTACTTTAAATATCCAAATACATATACATTTATGATATATGTCAAATATCACAATTTGACATTTAATTAATGTGTATTTAATAAAATCTATCATTAAATTCAAATACACATTAATTATGAAATGACCATTAGGTCCCTTTGCATGTATTTTTCGTTTAAACTTTAAACGACATATAAATAATCAGTATTATTCATAAAAGTTGCCCTAGTGCTCTACAAGTATATTTTACTAGTGAGACTCTCTAGATTCAGACATATCTGTCATGAAATCCAATTTCGTGTCCATAATTTACCCACCCGTAAATTATGACGATCACATATAAACTCGCTGAATCTTACAGGTCGAGGTCATGGCATATGTTTAATTCCTCCATCATAGGTATCCGGATATATCCCAGAGAAATAGATGTAAACGTCAAATCTCTATAGGGATAATCCTGTCGACGTCTCTATTAGTAATCTCTAAAAAAAACACTTAGAACTCACTTCTAAAGTATACCACGGCCCCATGATTTTTATCTGATTGCTAATCATATATGGACTACATATGCTCTATACACAGAACTGACGGATCCTATCTCGACACACACATGACACCCTGAGGATCTGTCCACACCCAACGAATAGACAGAGGTCTGATCTGAATAGATCGGTGACATGACTGCCATCTAAATGTGGAAGATGTCTCATGTGCCCACAGTGGTATCTCAAGTCGAAGAATCACAAATGCTACTCAACCAAAGAAGATTCTTATTGACGTTGGTGTACCATCCATTAAGAATATTCAGTGAGTCGTTCAGTGTTTATCCACTATAAACACCTACACGTCTATACGAGTCGCCAAGACTCATGGTTCATTGGGAAACCATTGGAATCATATATTCCAATATACGACATGTACCGGTGTCAACGGGTTTACTTTACTGACCAGGTAGTGTAAACTTTGACTAGGAACTGTCTAAGAATGACAACGTCATGATACCTTGTACACGATAATATCCCCCCGCGACATAATCTCTCGAATGATGTGGTAGTTTCGTTCCACATGTTTCGACTTCTGATGCGCCATCGGTTCCTTTGCTTGTGCAATGGCTCCAGTATTATCACAGTATAACGGATTCACATTCTTGATACTTGGGACCACTCCCAATTCTGTGATAAAGTTCCTAATCCATACCGCTTCCTTTGTAGCTTCAGAAGCTGCAATGTATTCCGCCTCTGTGGTGGAATCTGCTGTTGACCCCTGTTTGGAACTCTTCCAGCAAACTGCACCTCCGTTAAGGGTAAAGACGAATCTAGATGTAGACTTTCTATCATCGGGATCTGATTGGAAGTCGGAATCCGTATACCAATTAACTTGCAGTTCACTTCCTCCATAAATAATCAACTTATCCTTAGTACCTTTAAGATATTTTAAGATATGTTTAATGTCCATCCAATGGTCATTGCCTGGATTGGACTGATATCTACTTGTTACACTAACATCGAAACTACTATCAGGCCTAGTACATAACATGGCATACATTATGCTACCCAAACACAAAGCATAAGGTTGGTTAGACATTTTAACCTTCTCATCTTCTGTTTGCGGCCTCATCTTCTTTGAAAGATGAATCCCATGTCTGAACGGTATATTTGCTGTCTTACAGTTACCAAAATTATACTGTTCCAAGATCTTATCTATGTTTGTTGATTGGGATAACCTAATCAACTTTCTTTCTCTATCTCTATAGATTTTTATGCCTAAAACATAGGAAGCTTCTCCCAGGTCCTTCATGGAGAAATTTGTTGGTTTTTCTAGGTCAAACCAAGATCAATTAAGCATATGAAATGTGTGAATATGCAAAGAAGATAGCGGAAAATACTTACAATGCTCGGTTGGATGTAGAAGAGAAGTTCAAAAATTCTTCCATGGAAGTTTCGGCCAAGCCCCTTTTGATGTATGTTGATCTTACAAGAATCTCCTTGAATTCCAAACTCATGGACATGTTTCCCTAACACCTTTGTAAGACTCCTAGTGTGCTAGCACTTGTGATTTTTTTGAAGCAAAAATCACTCAACATGAACCCTAGGTTCACGCCAAAGTGAAAAAGAAAATGGGGAGAGTTTCAGTCATGCCTAGCATGAGAGGGAGAGAGTGTAATGTGTTAAGTTATTTGATTTTTCCAAAAAATCAAAATGATATACCAAAGATAAAATATTTTGGTAAATGTCCATCAATGATGACACTTGTGTAAGAAACAAGTAACCATCAAATCTCATCTACTTCTATCAACAAAAAGTTTATAAAGTTGACTAGGTGATGTGACAAGTCTGGGCCCCACTTTAATTCAAAATTCGAGTGGGCCCGCAAACACATCCCGGGATCGGGTTCGCTAATTCTGAATTAACGAATTTTCCGTTGCGACGTAATTAAATCAAATTTAATTAAATAATTATGCCTAGCAAAATTATTATTCACGTCGCTCGCGAATTAATACTAAATTAATTTGTTTGCCCGAATTAAAATCCAATTTTAATTCCATTATGAAATCTAATTTCATTTAATATATCGAATATATTATTTTATCGATTAATTCCAAATTAATCATTCTCTCTCTTCAAATAGTATTTTATCCCAGATAAAATTTCTCCGAAATTAATCCTAGATTAATTTTCTCTCTCTACTAATTAATCCCAGATTAATTATGTTCGAGTCATACGTCATCGGTGAATCTTCGGGAAGCGACCCATGAGATCCCTGGATATGTTGGTAGTAAATTCGGTCATCGGAGTATCTGAATACGTGCGTACCTAGTACCACGTTCTTACCGATTTACAAGACATGGTTGGCTTCTAGAAAAGCACCGTGCCTACCCAATTCTCCAGAAATATTCTTTAAGGAATATATAATCTATGTCAGGCGTAGTATACGTAGTATTGCGTATTACGATTCAGTATCGGATGTCACATGCAAGGCCTGGGGCTGGAATTGTGTCTGCCCCGTACTAAGCATATATCGGATCTCTGGTAACTAGTCTCTATAATCGGATAAACATGACCTAGTCATATAATCCCGATGACTGCAGTACATAAAAGTACTAGTTCCGTATCCTACGTGATCATCATCTCCATATGACTGAAGTGATACTTCCATCTTGACATCACACCCAATACACTACGATTCTCAATATACCCAGAAGAGGCGTACACAGAACCTGTTAAAGCCCCGGACGACCAAAACCAAAGTATATTGATTGTCACAAGTATTAGCTATGCAAGTCTCAGGTTAAGACCAAATACACCTACCCTGATTCGGACTCCCATAGACACATAGTCATACTACCAATGGGATTTCTAGGGGTCTATCCAGAGCGAAGCTGTTTCCGTACCTTCGGTAAAAACAACCTCATATCACACTTGCATAAGTATCCAATACTTAAATATATGAGAACTATGTTGTTATGCTCCCACAACGCGCACAAGTGCAATACTAGTCTATTCCGCATTATCGATGTCTAATCTCGATAATACTACGACTAGGGATATTTTAATGATTAGACCTTAGTGGATTAATACTGTCTCATATCTTATTAATCTGAAACTAATCATATGGACTTTTATCATTTATATATCCCGGTAATCCAATTACAAATGATAAAAGAGCAATTTCCTTTGTCACATAGTTAATTTGTACAACAACACCATATTCTGTACAAATAGTGATGCTATGGGTCATAATTATCCAATAATCTCCCACTTGGCCTATAGCCAATCACTCAAGTGTCCTACACTTGAACTATGTACGGGTCGCTCAAATATCTGCTGAAAAACAGCTTTCGTCAGCGGATTTGCAATGTTATAATCTGATGCGATTTATTCGATCATCACATCGCCACGATGTATGATCCGACGAATCAGATGAAATAGTTGAAGTATATACTTGGATCGTTGATGAGACCATTGATTCTTTAGCCTTTGTTGTAGCCTAGCTCAGTTGCTAACAGAACTACACCTAATCTAATTAGGATTATGTAAATCCAAATCGCTTCTTTTGCTGCCTCAACTGCAGCAATATTCCGCTTTTGTTGTTTATTCGGCAACAATATCTTGCTTGGAAGATTTCCAGCTCATTGTTCCGTTATTCAAACTATATAGTACCCTTATTATGACTTATAGTCATTTTTATCGGTTTGGAAACTTGCAACGGTGAACCGAGTCACTTCAAGTTCTCATTCTCCATAGATAAGAAAGCATCTTTAGTTCGTCTAAGATACTTAAGGATGTTCTTAACATCAATCCAGTGATTATCACTTGGATTGGCCTGATTGTGACTTCATGTGCTCAAAGCATATGAGACACTAGGTCACTTACATCTTTCAAATGTACGAGTTCTCGGAGAGTGCCAATAACTTTTAGATCTATCCTAGTAGATCCTTATTCCTAGAATAAATGTTGTCTCTCCTAAGTAATCTATGGAGAATTTTCATGAAAGCCAAGCTTTCACCGATTGTATTATGGGAATGTCATTTCCAAGAAATGACATGTCATCATTATATAGGACAATCATTATCAGTGCTCTCCCACTAACCTCCTTATATACACAAGAATCATTTTCGTTTTGAATTAAATCATACACCATTATGATTACATCAAAACACTGGTTCCAAGAATGCAATGCTTGCTTCAATCCATAAATGGATCGAATTAACTTGCAAACCTTGTTTGCATGTTTTGGTACGACAAAACCGTTAGGATGTTGTAAACATCCTCCAAAAGGTTTCCGTTTAAGGAAAGTGGTCTTGACGTTCAGCTGTCATATTTCATAAATGAAACATGCAGCATTAGCAAGCATTATCCAAATGGATTTTTAACCATGGCAACGAGTTAAAAAGGTTTCGTCGTAATCGACACAATGTTGATAACGATACATTTTCGCTACAAGCCTAGCATTGTACATTTGTTTGTTGCCATCCATGTAAGTCTTCCTTGAAGACTCATTTAGTACCAATAGGCACAATGCCTTCCGGTACAACAACCAGTATCCAAACTTGGTTGGTATACATGGAATCCATTTCAGACATCATGGCACTTTTCCATAATAGGGAGTCGATACCTTGTATCACTTCCTCATACGTAGCCGATTCGTGTTCCTCAATAAGATTGACATCTTTACGAGGTGAGATCAGAAACCCATACCTCCCAGGTTGTTTTCTGACTCTCTCCGACTTGCGCGGTTCTTGTGTATTCGAAGATTATGGTACAGTTTCATCCCTGATGAACTGTTTGTGTTCCATGAATGAATCAGTGCCTGGAATATTATTACTCTGATTATCATCGAGTTTTACTTTCTTCTCACTTACCACTGCATATAGATATTCCTTTTAGGAAAATCGCATGGAGAGCAACAATTAAATTGTTCTCTTGTGAGTTGTATAAGTACTATACTTTGGTTACCCTATGATAACCTACAAATTAGGCACTTATCTGATTTGGGTTTTAGTTTGGTATCATCCAAACATATGCCCAGCATTCCCAAATCTTCAGGAATGAGAAAACCCGGTTTCTTTCCTGTTCATATCTAATATGAAATCTGTCTAACAGATTTTCATGGAACCTTATTCAAAATAAGTTTTGCACTGTTTTATGGGTATCCCTTGAAGGAAAATGGTAGCTCAGAGCGACTCATAATTAACCTTACCATGTCCAACAAAGTTCGGTTTCTCTAATCGGACACACCATCAAATTGAGGTGTTCCGTGAAGAGTCCACATTGAAAAAATACTATACTCTTTCAAGTAATTGAGAAACTCATTGCTTAAGTATTTTCATCATGGTCCAATCGTGATGTTTTAATACTCTTGCCGGTCTGTTTTATACTTCGTGTCGAAACTCTAAAAGTTTCTGACTTTTGTTTCATAAGATACACATAACCATAACGTGATGCCACATCTGTAGAGGTTACAAAGTATTCATATCCCCCTCTAGCCTAGCTAGAGATGGGCCCACTTACGTTACTATGAACAAGGGCCAACAGATCGGTTGCACTTGCACTTTTACCAAGTAAAAGATATTTTATGCACTTTGCCTAATAAACTAGATTCGTAGACATCATTTGACTTGAATCAAATCCGTCCTAGTACCCACTTTTCAAAAGTGTGGATATACGAGTCTTGTTAATGTGTCTCAGACAACAATGCCACAAATAAGTCTCATCTGATTAATTTAGTTTGAGCTATTTGTTTGTCATGTTATACATTTGAGATTCATTTATATTCAAAATATAAATATGTTATTCACATCTAATGTGTTTATCTCAATATCATCTTTATAAAATAAAACACTTAGTGTTCTAGAATATAAAGGTATACCCGCAACGGGTTAAACTTAGATATAGAGATAATATTTCTAGTCAAACTAGGTACATTATAACAGTTTCCTAATTTAAGTACATACCCAAATAGTAGTTCCTAAACTTAGGATTCTACGGTTAAAACAGCGACTCTCGTCCCATTTTCGACTCGCAGGTCGATCTCAACTGAAGTCAGTCTCCTGCTTATTAGCACATCAGTACATATATTTATGTACCACATCTAGTATCAAAATCTAATTTTGAAACTAGTTGTGAACATGTTTATGACAAACATGCTTGAAGCCGGAGCCTTGCACCACATTTATTTCCTTCATGTCTGCCTTGTCCATACGGCAGTCATGCTTCCAGTGACCCCGTTTGCCACAGTTTAGGCAGAAATCTTGGGATATGTCATTTATCTTCCCAGAAGACTATAATGATTTTGCCTTTGCCCCTTTTAGAAGCTCTGGCTCTGCCTCCTTGAGCATAGCCATCAACTCTCTAAGAGTTTTCTCTTGGTTCATAATGAACCTGCCCCAGCTTTTGGGTATAGACTATAAGATCAAATCTTTGGTATTCTCGGCCACGAAGGTAATGCCCAACTAACCTAGCTGATCGATGTTAGCAATCATCTGCGACACCTAGTGCTCGACAGATGTACTATCTGATATACGCGAGCGAAAGAGCTTCTTTTGCAATTTGTACTTCTAAGATCTAAGAATAAATCTATGAAAATCTTTAATTTCATCATCATGGTACAAAGATCTAATCTTTAATTCTTACGATGGAATTAAAGATTCATTGCGGTAAACATAACGGATTGAGCACTAAAGTTATCATCACCATGAGTCTACCAAAACTCATGCTCCACTATTTGCTCAATTCCGGACTCAGGCTCGAGATGTCACTCTATCAAATAAAGTAACTTCTCGGTTCTCAGGACTATCCTGAGGTTCTATTCCCATTCTGGAAATTAAAGCCATTTAAAGACATTTTCACCCATGATTATGTTTTAAACGTTAATCTTTCAGTTATCTTGATTGCTATAGTCCAACTATCCAATCAACGATTTCGGGTACAATTAAATATAATGATTACTATAGTCTAACTATATAATTAACTATAATTTGATTGGTTAAATTCAAATTATTATAATCCAATTATATAATCAACTATAAATTGAAGTAGTTTGAATACAGTCTAACTGTTTAATTTAAAACAACAATTAAATATTAGTCCAACAAATATATTTATTAATAAATAATGACGAAAATGAAATGAGCGTGTATTGGCAAGTATCTAAACGAAATTGTAAATTTAATACTTGCCTCCCACTATTTTTCGACGAGCCTCTAACCCTCTATTGAGTACTCGGGAAACCTAGTTTCCTAGTGGGCTAGGATCCCGTTAAATAACACAAAACCTTGACTTTGGCCAACAAGTTGTATGATATTTAACTAGGTAGATCTCTAAGATCAATTGGATCTCATCCAATTCCTAGATCCAGTAGGTGGACATCCAAGTCCGAAACATATATCCAATATATGCCAATATATCCAATATATTGCCTAACCTATTTCCTCTGAATCAACTAAGCTTTGGCTTTGGCACAACAAGCTTAATGATTCCAGCTAAGCGGGACCCATTGACTTTGGAAAGCTTCGTAATCGATGTCGATGGACAAGAAATGATCTTGACTTTGGCCAACAAATCACAACTTGGACAAGACATGCGATATGGAACAAAGCCTTCATGATTCAAACACATCCGCGATGGACAAAGGTCTTGACTTTGGCCAACAAACCAGTGCCAATCTTGGATCTTGAGAGAGAATCACTCAATGGAAGGAAATCGCTTAATATTTATTGAGGGTTTTTTGTGTAATTGGCAACCAATTAATTATATTTGATTAGGTCTCATCATACACCCTTAAACATGCATTCTAAAAGCATAATAAGGCGCGATAAATAAATTAATAATGATATGCGGATGGATATTTAAAACATTTTGTTCCTAGAACAAATCTCTCACTTTCGTCTCTCTCGCTAGCACAAATCTTACTTCTACCCAATTACATAACACTTCTAAAGAAACCTCATTTACATTGAGGGGAATAGGTGAGAATAGAAATACAAAGAATCAAGAGGTAATAGGCTGAACAAGAAGGTCCAATTTAATAAATTCTAACTTAAAAACAATTTCCAAAATTACCCCCACCCATCTAATATCCATCCGATATAAATTATTCATACATCACATCCATGTATTCACACAAAGCATGTTATCAATCAATCTAATCCAATTAATTAATCTTTGATTAATGACCATCAAATGTTCAAACAACGATTAGATTTGCGCGAGTCCAACTCGTTTTAAGAATAAGTACTCAAAGTACGAATTCTCGAATTATATCAAACTACAATATTAAATCCAATTTAATTTGTATTCAATACTAATTCTTTATTTAATTCCAAATTAAATAATTACACTTTATTAATGAGCCTTTGCGACTTAGATTCTAAATCTAATCTTAACGGGTCTCAAAGCACAATTAACATCCAATGTCAATTTAATTAAAGTCCAATGGGCTTTCAATTAATTTATAAGGCATGGACTTTGGCAACCAAAGCCCAATAAGGAATCACCCTTTGCAAAAAATCAATTTATGCCCATTAGGCCCAATTAAATTTTAAAAGGCCCAATTATCATATTTGGACTTTATGGAAATGGTTTTAGGCCCAATTGGATCCAACCAATTATCCTAAACCAAACTTGGCCCAACCAAGCCCATTAAGCCCAAATACAACATTTTTAGCCCAATTCCAAATTAAGCCCAATTAATTAAATTCTAATTTTCCAAATATCACAATTTAATTAACTAAAGTGTATTAGCCATAATTAATTATTTAAATCAATATTTCCAAAACACCAATTACACTAATTAATCATGCTTTAATTAATCAACTTATGTCCAACACAAATTGAAGCAAAATCAATTCCAACATGCTTCCTATAGCTCAATTTTGAATCAATTTTGATTTCAATCCAATTAAATCACGAACTAATATATCCCATGCACTTTAAACACATCCAATGGTCTAAAATTCAAAATCACCAAGAGTTATCCTAGGGCATCATATTCGGCCAAGGCATACAAATTGGGGAAAATTAATCCTATCAATTTTTCACAATTCCAACAATGTACAAATCCAATTTAACATAATCCAACCTCAACCAAATCATCAATTTGAAGAAATCATGCTCAAATCACAAAATCCCAAATAAAAGTTTAAGAACCCTAAATTCAATTTCATGCTCAATTATGGCTCTGATACCATTGTTGGGTTTTCTAGGTCAAACCAAGATCAATTATGCATATGAAATGTGTGAATACGCAAAGAAGATAGCGGAAAATACTTACAATGCTCGGTTGGATGTAGAAGAGAAGTTCAAAAATTCCTCCATGGAAGTTTCGGCCAAGCCCCTTTTGATGTATGTTGATCTTCCAAGCATCTCATTGAATTCCAAACTCATGGATATCTTTCCCTAACACCTTTGTAAGACTCATTGTGTGCTAGCACTTGTGATTTTTTTGAAGCAAAAATCACTCAACATGAACCCTAGGTTCACGCCAAAGTGAAGAAGAAAAGGGGGAGAGTTTTGGTCATGTCTAGCATGAGGGGGAGAGAGTGTAATGTGTTAAGTTATTTGATTTTTCCAAAAAATCAAAATGATATACCAAAGATAAAAAATTTTGGTAAATGTCCATCAATGATGACACTTGTGTAAGAAACAAGTAACCATCAAATCCCATATACTTCTATCAACAAAAATTGATAAAGTTGACTAGGTGATGTGACAAGTGTGGGCCCCACTTTAATTCAAAATCTGAGTGGGCCCGCAAACACATCACGGGCTCGGGTTCGATAATTCTGAATTAACGAATTTTCCGTTGCGACGTAATTAAATCAAATTTAATTAAATAATTATGCCTAGTAAAATTACTATTCACGTCGCTCGCGAATTAATTCTAAATTAATTTGTTTGCCCGAATTAAAATCCAATTTTAATTTCGTTATGAAATATAATTTCATTCAATATATCGAATATATTATTTTATCGATTAATTCCAAATTAATCGTTCTCTATCTTCAAATAGTATTTTATCGCAGATAAAATTTCTCCCTAATTAATCCTAGATTAATTTTCTCTCTCTACTAATTAATCCCAGATTAATTATGTTCGAGTCATACGTCATCGGTGAATCTTCAGGAAGCGACCCATGAGATCCCTGGATATGTTGGCAGTAAATCCGGTCATTGGAGTATCCGAATACGTGCGTACCTAGTACCACGTTCTTACCGATTTACAAGACATGGTTGGCTTCTAGCAAAGCACCGTGCCTACCCAATTCTCCAGAAATATTTTTTAAGGAATATATAATCTATGTCATGCATAGTATACGTAGTATTGCGTATTACGATCCAGTATCGGATGTCACATACAAGGCCTGGGGCTGGAATTGTGTCTGCCCCGTACTAAGCATATATCGGATCTCTGGTAATTATCCCGATGACTGCAGTACATAAAAGTACTAGTTCTGTATCCTACGTGATCATCATCTCCATATGACTGAAGTGATACTTCCATCTTGACATCACACCCAATACACTACGATTCTCAATATACCCAGAAGAGGCGTACACAGAACCTGTTAAACCCTCAGACGACCAAAACCAAAGTATATTGATTGTCGCAAGTATTAACGATGCAAGTCTCAGGTTAAGACCAAATACACCTACCCTGATTCGGACTCCCATAGACACATAGTCATACTACCAATGGGATTCTGAGGGGTCTATCCAGAGCGAAGCTGTTTCCGTACCATCGGTAAACACAACCTCCTATCACACTTGCATAAGTATCCAATACTTAAATATATGAGAAATATGCCGTTGTACTCCCACAACGTGAACAAGTGCAATACTAGTCTATTCCGCATTATCGATGTCCAATCTCGATAATACTACGACTAGGGATATTTTAATGATTAAACCTTAGTGGATTAATATTGTCTCATATCTTATTTATATGGAACTAATCATATGGACTTTTATCATTTATATATCCCGGTAATCCAATTACAAATGATAAAAGAGCAATTTCTTTTGTCACATAGTTAATTTGTACAACAACACCATGCTCTGTAAAAATAGTGATGCTATGGGTCATAATTGTCCAACAAAATTCCTACAGAGGTAAGATTTGACGCCTTGCATCATCCCTATATCATTCCCAATGATTAGGATGTCGTCAACATAGAGGTCTAAAAAAACCACCATACTCCCACTGGCCTTCTGATACACACATGATTCTTCCAAATTCTTGAGAAAACCAGACAATCTAATATTCTCATCGAATCGAAGATTCTAACTTCGTGAAGTTTGTTTAAGTCCATAAATTGACTTTTTAAGCTTACATACCATACCCGAGTTCTCGCTGGATGCAAAACCTTCCGGCTGTTCCATATAGATTTCTTCATCAAGAAATCCATTTAGAAAAGCCGGTTTGACATCAATTTTCCAAATTTCGTAATCATGATACGCAGCTATTGAAAGTAAAATCCTAATAGACTTAAGCATTGCTAATGGTGAAAAAGTTTCATTGTAGTCGACGCCAGGTCACTGCGTGTAACCTTTTGCTACCAGTCGGGCCTTATAGGTTTCAACTTTTCCATCAGGTCTGCGTTTCCTCTTGTAAACACATTTACAACCAATAGGAACAATTCCTTCGGGAAGCGGAACCAAGTCCCAAACTTGATTCTCATTCATTGAGTCTAACTCGGATTTCATGGCATTTTACCACTTCACAGAGTCGATGTCCAACATCAATTCTCTATAGGTAGAAGGATTAGTCTCTTCAACCAAGAGAACATCGAGACTCTTTTCTTGTATCAAATACAAGCATTCAGAAGGTCTAGTTACCTTATGTGACCTACGGAGTGTGTGTGTTGAAGGTTCTTCATCTACTTGAACTTTAGTTTCCTCCGTTGGTTTGTTGTTTTCAGGTTGGACTTCATCAAGTTCAACTTGTCTTTGATTACCACCTTCTGAAAAAAAAATTATACCTCTAGAAATTTTACGAAGCAAGCTACAAACACATTTAGATGCTCGGTATCATAGAACATATATCCATTCGTATTTGAAGGATATCTAACAAACCTAAACTTTTGCCCTCGAGGCGAAAGCTTATCTTGCTGAGTCATTCTGACATAAGCAGGTGAACCCCAAACCTTAACATAATTAAGATTTGGTTTCCTACTGGTCCATATCTCATATGGAGTCGTAGGAACAGCTTTTAAAGGAATCTTATTCAAAAGATATGCAACTGTTAAAAGAGAGTAGCCTCATAAGTAATAGGACAAATCTGTAAAACTCAACATAGATCGGATTATATCCAATAAAGTCTGATTTCTCCTCTCACACACTTCATTGCACTATGGAGTACCTGGAGGAGTATATTGAGCGAGAATCACATTCTCCTCCATATAATCCATGAACTCACTGCTCATATATTCACCGCCTTGATCAGATCAAAGGCATTTAATATATTGTCCAGTTTGTTTTTCTATTTCATTACGGAACTCTTTGAACTTTTCAAAGGTTTACGATTTATGTCTCATCAAATAGACATAACCATACCGTGACAGATCATCGGTAAAGGTAACGAAGTACGAATAACCACTGTGAGCAATCTGACTTAGTGGACCACATACATCAGAATGTATGAGTTCTAATAAGTTAGTGACGCGCTGTCCAACAATAGAAAATGGGTTTTGGTCATATTACCATGAATACATGATTCACAAGTTGGATAGGGTTCAATGGTGAGATCTGGTATGAAGCCATTCCTAACCAATTGGGTAAGGCGTTTAACGCCTATATGACCTAGCCTCATATGTCATAGTTCAGTATTATTAACTACAGGTAAACTACGTTTATTAATCGTAGTATTCAAAATATCTCTAGAAGTATGAAATGTGTAATGACCATGCTCATTTGGACAACAAAAGATCTGAATATTACGTTTATCATATAAATACAAAGAACAGTTCTTAATATTAACATGATAACCTTCGGTAGCTAATACGAAAAGAGATCTAACAAAAGGCTCACATTCGGTAAGGGGATCTCGCATACTCACACTGCAACCGCATCCAGAGAGTCTCCACTCCCAAAACGCAACTGCATCTCTTCAGGCTTCAGCTTCTTACTTTCCTTCAGCACCTGCAACGAATTGCAAATGTGAACAGGACAAGCATAATCCAAAATCCAGTTGGATGTAACAGCTTCACAAGCTAGTGAGATATCAATAACTAGAAAAAAAAATGTACCTGATGTAGATGTTCTCTCATTCCTTATCTGGGCAATGTAGTCAGGACAGTTCCTTTTCCAGTGCCCGACCTTGCTGCAATAATGGAATTTGTCTTCAAACGCCCTCTTGGGCTTTTCTATCTTTCCTTGTGATGGAGGACTAAAACCTTTCTTCTTCTTCGCTTTTGTCTTCTTTCCCTTTAGCCGGGCCAGGGAAGAAGTAGAGAGTGAAGTAGGTTTCTGAGGGCGAGTCGGTACTCCATTCCTTAGGTCATCTTCCGCTGTGATCAATATCCTATGCAGTTCATGGTAGGAATAGATAATCTCATTCATGTTGAAATACATTACGAATTGGCGATAAGAAGCTGGGAGCGAACCAAGAATGACACTCCTACCCAGAATGTCATTCAGATGGAGATTATGTTGCCTCAGTTGTTCGATCAAATTGATCAAGTGAAGAACATGCGAGCTCACAGCTTGCCCCTCGTCCAGTCGCGCATGGAACAGTTCCATCGCAACTTTATAACAATAATTTGTTCTTGGTCATATATGATTCTCTCAATCGCAACATCATATTATACGCATCTGACATGCCATAGTATTGCCTCTTAAGTTCCGATGCCAGTGAACTTAAGATGTATGATTTAACTTTTAAAGCATCATCCTTCCAAGCTCGAAAAACTTGTAGTTCCTCCGGTGTTGCGTCCTCAGACACAGCAAGAGGCAGCGGACCCTCGAGTACATATCCCAACTTTTCAGATTCAAGGACAATCATTAAATCCAAATCCCAATCAGAAAAGTTCTCAGCTCCTTTTAGTTTGTTCGTATCCAGCATACGCGCAAACGGATTAGTAGATTGTGTCTCCATCGTAAATCTATCATATAGATTACGAAAAACGGTTAGCAGATATAAACAGTTTCAAATAATATCAAAAGTATTAACTAGATCATGGATTTTTAATCTAAAAATACCTCTCCCACTAAATCATGCAATACTGTAATCCCCAAATAGAATACAAAGATTTAATAATTAAATTAAATACAAATAGTGAAAGGTGGATCCCATGAATATATTTCAGCTCACAGCTTTGGCACGTTCTCGCTTACGTATATTTATCAGGTAGATAACTCATTTTCAATCACTCAATAGTGACTCATGGGTTTCCGGTCCTGGTCGTTTCTCGTTGTGACAGCTTTGGCATGTTCACAAGGAAGCGTACCAAAGTTAAACTTGTCAATGATAAACTCAAGCTACTTGGATAACCCTGACAGCTTTGGCACGTTCAGGATTCCGCTTTCATTTGAATTTATCTAGTATCAAATATACATCCGGCATAAATAAATTTCTATCGACTACACCCTCACAGCTTTGGCACATTCTCGAATGTAGTTATAGAAAAGATATCCTTAAACCGTATTGACAAGACGGACTATGTAATATGCATCAAATACATGATTAACATAAAACCTTATTAATTAGGGATTTTCCACAAAAGATGCTTTTACTTTATTTAATAAAATTAAATAAACTCATGCATGCATAAATTAAAGATTAAATTAAACATTGAATTTAAAGGCATAATCATATCGGGTGTCCAGAATCAGACTCGCTCTGATACCATTATGTTTAGGTTTTAATAGGAAAATCCGGTAATGCTGCGGAACGCGGAAAATCAAAATTTTCTGATTTCAATAATTTTTCTTGGATCAATTAAATAAACTTATTTATTTAATTACCCAATATTTAAAAACTGAAATTTCACACAAGAAATCAAATTTCTTTGTAATTGCCGAATTGACCCAATAGTTTACAAATTGATCATTTTAGTCCTTAAATTGTCTAATACAATTTTGGATGATTCTAAATCAATTCTAAAATGATTTCCAACATGTCCCACACATCAAAATCAAAATGCAACAAAATCCCCAAAAATTTTCAAAATGCCGAACAACCCATCAATTTTTCAGTTTTGACAATTTGGTCTATTTTTGTTCAAAACATCTCAAGATCAAATCCAATCAACCCAAAAATCAATATGCATCATATACACACCATAATACATCACATATATGAAAAGCCTCAAATTTGGAAAGGGTTAAGAACCCTAATTTTACAATTTCTTCAAATGGATAAAATACACCAAATCAATTAAATCCAACACTTTAATTCAAAATTTACCACACCAAACAAGTCTCACCGTCATGAAACAACTCAAGAACAATTCTAAGTCATCAATGAGTGGCTTATCAACTCTAGAATGGCAACTTGATTATCAAATAATCAAAAGAGAGCTTAAAAACTCATTTCGAGCTCACTTGGATACCATACATGCTTTCATCTTTCAAACAAGTTCAAAACCATTTAAAACATCAACTAAAAGTGTAGAGACAACATCCTAGCAACACATGTTGAAGCTAAGCATGATAGAAATAATTTCTTAGATGAAAAGTTTAAAGAAAACATACAAAATCAAATATTTCCAAGCTTTTCTTTTTGGTTCTTCAACTTTGCTCTCAACTTTTTTGTATTTGTTTTTGGTAACTTGTTATCCTAATCTTATGAAAAATGAAACAAACCAATATATACTCACCCAATTTTCCCTTGGCCGAATTTGAGCATATATAAAATATCTAGATACTATTTTTTGTTTCATTAAAGTTAACTTTATCAACTTGTGTAAATGATCATTATAACATTTAATGAAATTCAACAAGCCAAATAAAGCAACTTAAGGCATCTCCAAAATATCAAAACTTAAGATATTTATATTTTTAATTACTTTAATTATTTAACAATTAAATAATTAAATAATTATTTAAATACAAATATTTTAAATATATGTATTATATTTAATTTAAATATCCAAATACATATACATTTATGATATATGTCAAATATCACAATTTGACATTTAATTAATGTGTATTAAATAAGATCTATCATTAAATAAAAATACACATTAATAAGGAAATGACCATTAGGCCCCTTTGTATGTATTTTTCGTTTAACCTTTAAACGATTTATAAATAATCAGTATTATTCATAAAAGTTGCCCTAGTGCTCTACGAGTATATTTCACTAGTGAGACTCTCTAAATTCAGGCATATTCGTCACGAAATCCAAATCCATAATTTACCCACCCGTAAATTATGACGACCACGGATAAACTTGCTGAATCATACAGGTCGAGGTCATGGCATATGTTTAATTCCTCTGTCACAGATATCCGGATATATCTCAGAGATATAGATGTAAACGTCAAATCTCTATATGGACAATCTCATCGACGTCTCTATTAGCAATCTCTAAAAGAACACTTAGAACTCACTTCTAAAGTGTACCACAGGCCCATGATTTTTATCTGATTGCTAATCATATATGGACTACCTATGCTCTGTACACAGAACTGACGGATCCTATCTCGAAACACACAGGACACCCTAAGTATCTGTCCACACCAAACGAACAGACGGAGGTCTGATCTGAATAGATCGGTGACGTGACTACCATCTAAGTGTGGAAGATGTCTCATGTGCCCACAGTGGTATCTCAAGTCAAAGAATCACAAATGCTACTCAACCCGAGAAGATTCTTATTGATGTTGGTGTACTATCCATTAAGAATCTTCGGTGAGTCATTCAGTGTTTATCCGCTATAAACACCTACACGTCTATACGAGTCTCCAAGACTCATGGTTCATTGAGAAACCATTTGAATCATATATTTCGGTATACGATATGTACCGGTCTCAACGGGTTTACTTTACTGACCAAGTAGTGTAACCCTTGACCAGGAACTGTCTAAGAATGACAATGTCATGATACAACTCAATGTCAGTTACGACGCTTTTGCAAGGAAATTACATCTTACGTCTTTATGGATTTGGATTCTGTGACGGATATACCTAAACTTAGAGAGTCTCACAAAATCAAAAATACTCGTAGAGCACTAGAGCGACTTAAAACGAATAATATTGATTAGTCGGAATTCGTTTAAGGGTTAAACGAAAATTACACATGCGGGGACATTCAGTAATTTCCTAAATTAATGTGTATATGTATTAATTAGGTACATAATTTGATTAGATATGCATTAATTAATTACCAAATGAATTTGAAACATATGTTAACCATGGATGTATTTTATCATTTAGTGTAAATGTAGAAATACATTATATATTTAATTAAATGAATTAATTGATTAATTCTTTAAATAAATGTAATTTAAATATATAAGTATATGTCATTTATGGAAATGACATGTGTTATACATTAAATGATGACATGTGGCCTTTTTGAATTTAAAATAAAAAAATATTTTTCTCTCTCCCTTGGAGGCCAATTTCAGCCAAGACCAAATAAAAGAGGGTGGTGTTCATTTTCTTCCATAATTCAACAACAACAACCAAAAAGAAAACCCTAAGAAAAGGAGAAAATTTTGTGAGATTAAAAACTCAATTTTAAGCTTAAAGATTTGGAAATTCAAGGTAAGTTTCTTAATCTCTTAAGTAGGAAATTATTTCTTTTGCTTTAATTGAATACATGTGATGTAGTTTTGATTTTCTCCTCTTGAATTTGAGTTTTTCTTGTTGGATGCTTGTTAGGAAGTTTATATGCATGTGTGATGAAACTTTGAGCTTAATAATGGTTATTAGAGTTCAATTTTTTCTAGGAAATTTAAGTTATCATTCTAGAGTTTCTATACCACTTTATGGAATCCTAGAATTGTTCTTGAGTGTTTTTGGATATGTTGAGAGTTTAAGAATGTTGGAAAGATTGTTCTTATCCTAGATTGAAAGTCAATTTGGTGAAATTTGATTAATTTTATTAATTGAAATTTCTAGGATTTAGGCCTAATGCTAAATTGGGGCTTTTCATTCTATGGATGCAATTGAGTGTATTAGAAGTATGCTAATCATTTTGGTAGTGTTTTGGAAATACTTAATTGTATAATCGATACTTTTGGATTAAAATGAGTAAATTACAAAAAGTTTATATTTTTGGGTATTTTCGGCTCAAGAGTATTTTGGACATTTCCAAATTTGATTTGGATTCAATATTAAAATAAATAGTTTATTTGAATAGTCAAAAGAAAATTTTTGAAATTCAAAAAATCCTATTTTTCATCTTTCGATGCGCTACCCGGCAAAACCGCAAATACGCCAACAGTAATACATCTTCGTTTGCTCTGAGAGTTGGATGACGGATTTTTTTACGAAGTTTTCAGATGTGTGTAGGCTTTACATAATTGTTTACTTACTATGATTTGCTGAAGTTGGGTTAATGGTTATTTGACTGACAGTGTTTTGGCAATACTAGTGAAGAACAAAGTCATGCCTAATCCTTTTTAAAGGTTGTCGAATGAAACGATCGTGGACATAGCCGATTTTGTGAGGGATTACTATACTTTTTGGTCTTTTACAACCTTTCAGTGTAAGCTGGTATGTAATGACATGATTTACTAAATGGCAACAATTCATGATATTTTCTGAATATCAGCTCATTGTTTATTTTTCCTCTGTAGTTTAATGTTTCTAATTATTTAACTGTTATAAATTCTATAAATATAGAGTATGGATGCAATGAGGGTTATGTCCCTTGGGTAGTGCCCTATGGGAGAGGCACTAACATGTAGGGACATGTCCTCTAATTGAAATAACGCACATATAGGCTCCAAAGGGTTTAAAGAATGGGTATAACCTTTAGGAGGATTACACCCCAAATCAAAGGGTGCCCTCAAAGGAAACTTTCCATGTCTATTTAAAGGGGCATTCATGTTCATTCAAGACATCCAGAAAATAATAAGTCTTGAGTCACCACATTGTTATTTTGGAGTCAAGAAAGAGATTCTACCATTGTCCCAGTTCAGGATCATGTAGAAGGAGTGCCCTTCAACAAGAAGCATCCAAGGAATCCTGGGAGAACGTTAGCCATATTACATCCATAGAGCACTGAAACAGAGGCTAATAAGTTCTTAAGGACAGAGACATCTCAACTTGGATTCGTTTTTTAATCATCATCTATAATTTTCCAGGTTTTTCTTATTCTCTAAGGTTTATGGTTTATGTCTTATATTGGTATGTTATTGTAGATTTGAATTCATTGTTGTGTTCTGATTTGATTTGATTGATGCATGTTAGTTTTCGTTTAATGACACCATATCCACAATAATCTTAAGAACTTACTTCTTTTAGTGTTGTTAGATGAGAATTTACATGTGTTAAAGTCAATTTTCTGGAGATATGTGTTATGTGCATGAAAAATACGCAAAGGTGTTTGAATGCCCGATGAACACGTAGGCAAAATTTTGGGTTTTTCATAAGAACGTTTGAATGTGTATTCAAAAGCAACTCGAATGTAAGCCTTCTGCCTAAGAACGTTCGAACGCGTCTTCAAACGCTTTACGAACGTAAACCCTCTAGAATATTTCGTTCGAACGTTTTTTTGAATGCTGCACGAACTTAAACTCTCTGGAACATTTCGTTCGAACGTGTTCTCGAACGCTACACGATGTGAACTCTCTGGAACACCTCATTCTCACGCGTTTACGAACGCTACACGAACGTGAACTCACTGGACAGTTTTGTTTGAATGAAGAAACGAATGTTACACTAACGAAATAATCATGGAATTGCTTCTAAATTGAAATAGACTTAGATTAACTTATATTATCATAATATTAACTTAGTAAAATCATATTGTATTACAGTAAACTTGGTAGTATATATTTAAATTATTATTAGGGTGTTCAATTATCACAAGCATACACATAGTGATAAAGTTGAAATTTATTTGTGTGTTGCATACTTGGTTGAGAATTAAAAGTGTAATTCTACACATGAAATTTCATCCAAGCTTGATTGAATTATACACATATACACATACATATCAGTAAATATTAAATATTGTGTTGTGAAATTAAAAGTGTAATACTAAGTTTGAATGCCTAAGAGATTCTATTGAGAAATTGTTTAAAGGATATTCTGTCAAAAATGCGATAAAAGACTAAGTGGTCAGGGATTTAAGTGGTTACTCTAGACCCCCCTCGTCCTCTGGGAATATTCCTTTATTTACTTATCATTAGAAACCTTAGTTATAAATTCAAGGACTTGTGTTATTTGGTACTAATGTCCAATATAACAACGAGTGGATACTTAGTATATCACTTGAACAAGATCATTCGTTGATCGTTGTACAATTTGTCTTTTGTAGACTTATTGATCGCTGTTGGTTTTCCAGTTATACATGGCTAGCGGAAATATCACAGTACCGGTCGCTCATGGAGAAAAACCGGAAAGATTTGGAGGAGCAAAATTTAGACAATGTCAGAGCAAAATGTTGTTCTACTTGACAACTCTGCAGTTGGCTAAGTACCTCAAAGATCCTCCGGGTCATGTGGTGGGAGAAACGGAAATAGCCAAGCAACTGCGAGAAGAGACATGTTCGTCAGATGACTTCTTTTACAAGAACTACCTCTTGGGAGGACTTGACAATACCTTGTACAATGTGTACCAAAGCATGATTTCTATGAAGATTCTCTGGGAATCTCTAGAAAAGAAATACAAAACTGAGGATGTCGGGCAAAAGAAATTTATCGTGGGTAGGTTCCTGGACTATAAAATGGTAGATTTAAGAACCGTTATGTCTCAGTTTGGTGAACTATAATTGATCATTCATGAAATATTGGATGATGGAATGAAACTCTGTGAGACGTTTCAAGTTTCCATAATCATTGAAAAATTACCTCCATCATGGAAGAACTTCAGGAGCTATCTGAAACACAAAAAGAAGCAGATGAGCCTTGAAGACCTTAGACTTCGATTGAGGATCGAAGAGGACAACAGGAAGTCCGAGAAGGTCAGCTACAAAACTATGGAGTCTAAGGCCAACATCGTCGAGGGTGTAAAAGGTAGAAAAATGAGAAAGAATAGTGGAGCTGATTCTTCCCAAGCTAACAAGAAGTTCAAAAGGAAGTGCTACAATTGTGGAAAAAGCGGTCATATGGTAAAGGACTACAGAAACAAGAAGTCTTAGGACAAAGGCAAAAAAAAATGAGGCCCATGTCATTGAAGATGAGCAGCTGACTGATGAGATCTCAAATATGAACCTCAGTGGTAACTGAAGCCAACTTGGTTGGGAATCCAAGAGAATAGTGGGTAGACATTGGGGCTACTCGTCATATCTGTGCTGATAGCAAGATGTTTTCCTCGTATCAGAAAGTCGATGGTGGCGATCATCTGATAATGGGAAACTCGTCTACCTCTAGAGTGGTTGGACAAGGCACAGTGGTTCTGAAGATGACATCCGAAAAGGAGCTTACATTGAAGAATGTTTTGTATGTTGATGATATTCGGAAGAACTTGGTCTCGGGCTCTCTCCTTAGCAAGAATGGCTTTAAATTTGTATTTCTTTCTGACAAGTTTGTCTTGACCAAAAATGATGTTTATGTGGGAAAATGATACCTCATTGAGGGCCTTTTCAAGTTCAATGTAATGACTGTCAATCGACAGAGTGCTAATAATAAAGCTACAACTTTTGCTTATATTATTGAGTCACAAAATGTATGGCAATGGAGGTTAGGTCATGGTAATTATGATACAATGCGTAAATTAATTAACATGGACCTTATACCTAAATTTTCAATTGATAACCAACATAATTGTGAGGCATGTGTTGAAGCAAAAATGCATAGAACATCAATTCATTCTATATAATGAAGTTCTGAACCCTTGGAACTTGTACACTCTGACGTTTGTGATCTGAATATTGTACAAACAAGAGGCGGTAAAAAGTACTTTGTCACTTTTATCGATGATAGCACAAGATTCTGTTATGTGTATTTGCTGAGGAGCAAAGATGAAGCTATTGAGAGCTTTATACACTATAAAAACGAAGTTGAAAATCAACTTGGCAAGAAAATCAAAAGAATCATGAGTGATAGAGATAGTGAATATGTGTCACCATTTGGTGAATATTGTTCCAATCATGGAATTATTCATGAAACCACTGCTTCTTATTCGCCTCAACAAAACGAGATTGTTGAGCGTAAAAACCGAAAGTTGAAGGAAATGATGAACGCCATGTTGACAAGCTCTGGTTTACCCCCAGAATTTGTGGGGAGAAGCCTTGCTTTTCGCGAACTATGTTCTGAACAAGCTATCTCATAGAAGATTGGACAATACACCATATGAATTATGGAAATGTCACGTAACTTCCTACAAATATCTAAAAGTATGGGGGTGTCTTGCAAAAGTAATGGTTCCTAAACCTAAGAATGTTAGAATATGACCCAATATTATTGATTGTATATTCATTGGATATGCTCGCAACAGTATTTCATATCGATTCTTGGTACATAAGTCTGAGATTCCTGACATCAATTCGAATATGATAATTGAGTCAAGGAATGCGATATTTTTTGAAGAGAGATTTCCTTGTAAGGAAAGACAAAGAATAAAGTCTCTCAAAAGAACTAGTGATACTGTCAAAGACAGTGACCAGGTTGACCAAGAGTCAGATCAGCATAAAAATGTTGAGACAATTGAACCTAGACATAGCAAAAGAGCTAGAACGTCTAAGTCATTTGGTCCCAATTTTCTGACATACTTGCAGAAAATGAGCCTCAAAGCTATAAAGAAGTGATGTCTTCGTCAGAGGCACCTTTGTGGAAAGAGGCTATCAATAGTGAGATTGATTTAATCCTACAAAACCATACTTGGGAGTTGGTTGATCTTCCTCCAGGTTGTAAGCCATTGGGCTACAAATGGATATTCAAACAAAAGATGAAATCAGATAGATCAATAGATAAGTACAAGGAGGCTTGTCATAAAAGGTTATAGACAAAAACAAGGCCTTGATTACTTTGAAACATATTCACCAGTGACTCGCATCACGTCAATAAGAATGCTCATAGCCATAGAAGCTATATTTGGTCTTGAAATACATCAAATTGATGTAAAGACGACATTCTTAAATGGCGAACTGGATGAAGAGATTTACATTGAACAACCAGAAGGTTTCAATGTTCCTGGACAAGAACAAAAGGTATGTAAACTTGTAAAATCCTTGTACGGATTAAAACAGGCACCTAAACAATGGCATGAAAAATTTGACAAAGAGAAAGAGATGTTGTCAAGTGAATTCAAAATCAATGAGTGTGATAAGTGTGTGTACACCAAATCAACTCAAAAATGGAATGTCATTGTGTGTCTCTACGTAGACGATATGCTGATAATTGGTAGTAATCATGAGATGATTCAGTCTACCAAGAAAGTGTTGACCAGCAAATTTGATATGAAAGATTTAGGTGTGGCTGATGTAATCTTAGAAATTAAGATTTCCAGAATATTAGAAGGGTATATATTATATTAGACTCACTATGTTTAGAAGATACTTGAGAAATATAATAAAAGGGATCTAAATATGGCTAGAACTTTTGTAACCCTAACTCTTCATTTATCAAAGAATACTGGCTCAAGCGTATCGCAATTAGAATATTCGAGAATCATCGGAAGTCTTATGTATCTCACAAATTACACACGGCCTGATATCACTCAAGCTGTAAATAGACTTAGCAGATATACGAGTAATCCATGACATAACCACTGGAAAGTCATAGTAAGAGTTTTAAGGTATCTGAGAGAAACTTCAAAATATGCTATGCATTATATAAGATATCCTGTTGTTCTAGAGGGATACAGCGATGCTAACTGGATATCTGATACAGTGGATTCCAAATCTACGAGTGGATTTATTTTCACACTTGGTGGTGCAGCCGTGTCATGAAAATCCTCGAGGCAAACATGTATTGCCCGGTCTACTATGGAATCAGAGTTCATAACATTAGACAAAACAGCGGAAGAAGCGGAATGGCTTCGAAATTTCCTGGAGGATATTCCAAATTGGCCCAAACCGGTGCCAGCGATAAGTATACATTGTGATAGTCAATCGGCTATTGGGAGAGCCCAAAATACAATGTATAATGGTAAGTCTCGACACATACGTCGCAGACATAATACCATACGACAACTGCTCTCAAGTGGCATAATATCGATCGATTATGTGAAATCAAAGGAAAACCTAGCGGATCCACTTACTAAAGGTTTACCTAGAGAGCAAGTTGAGAAGTCATCGAGGGGAATGGGCTTGAAGCCTATAAATTAAGAATTGTCACTGTGGAAACCCAATCTAGCTGACTGGAGATCCCAAGATCTAGGTTCAAAAGGGACAACTGAAACTTTGTGCAATTCAAAACAAGCATTGTAGAGTTTTGTACTCTTTCTCATTCCGATAATGACGCAGAGTGCTGTCTGTCAAGGCTAGGATAAGCTAAGGCTTTTAATGATCACTATATTAGGAGAAGAGTCCTAATGGGGGTACCTATTTATAGTAGATCACCTATTTCAAGTAAAAAGTGAGACTGCTTCCATGGGATTTTACAGACTGACTTCCCTAAAGTGCTTGATGAATCCAGGACCAATGTTCATGGCCGAAATGAACACAACCATAGAACAGGAAATGGTCGAAGTAAAGTTGTGTGGTGGCAATTGTCTTGGTTTACACCAACGGCGGAACAGTTTAAGACTATGGGTCACTGGTTTGCCAAGTAAATCCGATTGTCATTCATTAGGAAAGGTTCAATGCGAAAGCTACCTATTTCGATGCAGCTTTAGTTCACGGAAACTCTCTCAAATGTCTGCATTAATATTTTGATAATTGTGGGGGATTGTTGTAAATTCTCTAAATATAGAGTATGGATGCAATGAGGGTTATGTCCCTTGGGTAGTGCTCTATGGGGGAGGCACTAACATGTAGGGACATGTCCTCTAATTGAAAGAACACACCTATAGGCTCTAAAGGGTTTTAAGGAAGGGTATAACCCTTAGAAGGATTACACCCTAAACCAAATGGTGCCCTCAAAGACACCCTTCCATGTCTATTTAAAGGGGTTTTCATGTTCATTCAAGACATCCAGAAAATAATAAGTCTTGAGTCACTACATTGTTGTTTTGGAGCCAAAGAGAGAGATTTTATCATTGTCTCGGTTCAGGATCTTGTAAAATGAGTGCCTCTTCAACAAAAAACATCCAAGGAATCCTGGGAGAACATTAGCCACATTGCATCCATTGAGCACCGAGACGGAGGCTAATAAGTTCTTAAAGACAGAGACATCTCAACTTGGATTCATTTTTTAATCATCATCTATAATTTTCCAAGTTCTTCTTATTCACTAAGGTTTAGGATTTATGTCTTATATTGGTATGTTATTGTAGATTTGAATTCGTTATTGTGTTCTGATTTGATTTGATTGATGCATGTTAGTTTTCGTTTAATGACACCATATCCACAACATTAACATTTTACAGTCAGGCAATCAGCACTTGGATCTGAATTTCCATGCAATTAATTACTATGCTGAAGTATACTTAAATGGTCACGAAATGGTCCTCCCAAAAGGAATGTTTCGAAGACATTCCCTTGATGTTACTGATATTCTTCACCCTGATGGTCAAAACTTGCTGGCTGTTCTTGTACATCCTCCGGATCATCCTGCGACAATTCCTCCCCGGGGGGGGCAAGGTGGTGATCATGAGGTATATTTCTGAAAAATATCATTAATACGTGTGAAATTCTCACAACTCAGCTGATATTTTGATGTTTTCTGTTTCTGGTCTTTAACAGGTGGCTTGCAATTTATTTTCAATATCTTCTTTAATCACATACTTTCAAATTCATTTATTCACTTGCTGCTATGGTAGCAGACCTACATTCACTTTGAAGCAATATAAGTATGGATGCTAATGGAATTCACCTTTGAATTATCTCAGTGATCGGAACACTGGCATATGGGATGAAGTGTCAATTTCTGTCACTGGGGTGAGTTTTTTTTTTTTTTAAATAAAATAACTTAGTTCCCTTAAATCTTCATTATTGCAACAAAATTCATTTTGCATCTTTTACTTCTATATGAGGAGGATTCATCTTTTTTGCATGTAACCCATTTTTTTGCAGATGAAAAGTTGTCAGTCTCATCTAAATATAATGACTTACTTTCTTGGTTACATATTCTGATCCATGGGATTTAACTGAAATTAATTGACGAAACAAATGTTTGTGAAGAAAGTTATATTAAATATTTGTCAGGCCTCAATATTGTTTGTCTAATGATATTCAATTTTGTTCAATGCTGCTGCTGCCTGTAAAAATAATTGATCCCCACTTGGTTTCATCGTTTTTTTACAATTATAAGAGGGTCTATCTTCATGCCACAACTGTTGGTTTTTAATGAATTTAAAAAAAAAAAAAATGGCTTTAATGTTTTGAGGAGTTACAAAAATTATTATGGAGAAGTTTGAAAAAAAATCAAATTATTATGATTTTTTGTTACAAAAATCGACCATTTTTGTTAATGTATTAAGGGAATTACAAATTTGATACTTAAGCTGTAACAGTGGGTGTAATTATCAACGTTTTATAATTTTTTGAATATTAAAATCAGTTTTTGTTTTAACTTTATTATCAACGTCTATGAAATTAAAAAAAAAAAAAAAAAAAAAAAAAAAAACAGAACGTTGAACTTTATTGAAAAGTTTAAATTTGTTAACGTTTATTTAAATTCTAATAACGTTTGAAATAATTTCCTATAAAGGTATTCACGGGTCGGGTCGGTTTTTTTGAAATTTTTGAGACCCAATCGGGTCGGATCTCGCAGGTCGCAAAATCCGAACCCGAAATTTGAAAGGTGAAACCCAACCGGGACGGGTCGGGTCGTGTAAAAAAAACTTTTTTTTAAGAATTATTTATTTTGAAATATAAATATTATTTATTTTATGTCTCGAAAATTATCATATATATAAAGTTTCAAGACAACAAAAGTAATAAATAAATGAAATATTAATAAAAATTAATAAATTTTTTAGAAAAATAATGAAAATATTATAATTTCGGGTTGGGTCGGGTTTTAATGTCAAATTCGTGACCAATCTGAAAATTTTGGGCCTCATTATTTTTATTTAAAACCCTCGCGGGTCGAATCATGGGTTGATCCATCCCTATGAACACCGTTGATTGCCTATATAAAGGCATGCTTTTCATTTTAAAAAGACAGAGAAGAAAAAAAGCATTCATTTTAAAAAGACGGAGAGAAAAAAAAAACAATTTCATTTTGAAAAGACCGAGAAGAAAAAAAGCAATTTGAGAGAAAAGATAGAGAAGAAAAAAATAACTTGAGAGAAACACAAAAGAAAAAGGGTGAAATACCTCTATATTTGTCATCTTGTGTTTTTAAGATTCCGAGCAAATATTCTTGGGGTGTGAGTATACCAATCGTGCTTGTGTTAACCGATTGAGACAGAGATTTTCTGGGCTTGTTTTATCATGAGGACGTCGGTGCCGAATTACTGGAAGCACACATTATGGACAGAGCCGCGAAACGTCTTAAAGAGAGCGACCTAGTGCGCGACTCAACCCAATTTCGATTTTGGTTTTTCGTGGTGAACTGTAATATTGTTCTTGACTTTCCACATTGTTCCAACAGTTTTAAGACGTATATATATATCCGATATGTCTACTTCTGCTACTGTTATCATAAATGTCATAACTATTTATGTTGCTATTGTTGATTTGAATAAACTCTTTCGGTTTTAAGGCTTTCACTTTAAATGTTGGAGATTAAAAATGATGTTCTTTCTCACTATTAAAAAACTAGCAAATTTTTATATGTATGAAAAACCCGAACTTCATGATGACCCCACCATAGTCCAAATTAGGGAGCATGAAAATTGAGAAGAAAATGACTTTATATGCAAAAATTATATACTTAATGGTTTGTGTGATGAATTATATGATATTTATAGCTCTCGAAAAATTGTTAAAGATGTCTAGGATGCTCTTCAGAATAAATATGATACTGAATAAGGTGGGTCTAAAATTATATTATTAGCTGTACCTTAGGTACCAAATGGTAGATGATAAATCTGTAGAAACTCAATCCCATGAACTATAAAAAAATAGCCCATGAGAATATATCTGATGGTATGTCTCTAGATGAGCAATTCCAAGTAACTGCTATTATTGATAAACTTCCACCATCCTGGAAAGACTTTAAAGGTACACTTAGGCACAAAACTAAGGAGTTCTCTCTAGAAAGTCTTATTACCCGCATTCGCATAGAAGAGGAAGCCCACAAACATGATCAAAAAGAAGAGATCCTAGTTATGTCAAATAATGAGAAATCTACCTCAATAGTCCTGAAACCTAACGGTAGAAATATGAAGAAAAAGAATACCCTTAAGAACTACAAGAACCACAACCACCAAAACACTAACAATACAACCCGGGATAACCAGAACGAACACCAACCTCCCTCAAGAAAAGACAACAGCCAGTTCAAATGCTACAACTGTGGCAAACTAGGGCATCTTGCCCGGAACTTCCGAAATAAGCATTCTGCTCCACAAGCAAACCTTATCGAAGACCAACTTGTTGTTATGATCTCTGAGATCAACATGGTTAGTGGATGAGGGTTGGTGGGTTGACATTGGTTCTTCTCGTCATGTATGCTATGATTGCTTTGTTCAAATCCTATGCGGAAGCTGCGGACAAGAAAGTGATGCTGGGTAACTCCTACACCACTATGGTTGTTGGGACAGGTGAAGTGGAACTGAAGTTCACCTATGGGAAGACTGTTATTCTCAAGGATATGTTGCAAACTCCTGAGATAAGGAAGAAATTGATTTCAAGTTATCTCTTGAACAAGGCTGGATTTACACAAACTAATGGGGCTGATTTGTATACTCTCACTAAAATAATATTTTATGGGAAAAAGGTTATGCTACTGATGGAATGTTCAAACTCAATGTTGCTATTAATTAAAGTAATTCTTCTACTTACATGTTGTGTTCTTTTAATGTTTGACATGCTCGACTTTGTCATGTTAATAAACACATTATTAAGAATATGAGTGACTTAGGTTTAATTCCTGTATTAGAGGTGGAAAACGGTATTTTATCACATTTATTGATGATTGTTCAAATTATGCATATGTTTATCTTATGAAAAATAAAAGTGAAGCGTTTGACATGTTTAAACTATTTCACACAGGAATTGAAAATCGATTTAATAGGAAAATTAAAAGATTTCATAGTGATAGAGGCACTGAGTATGATTCTACATCTTTTATTGAATACTATAAATTTCATGGTATTATTCATGAGAAAACTGCACCTTATTCTCCTGAAATGAATGGAAAAACCGAAAGAAAAAATAGAACTTATGCTAAAGCTGTAGTTTCTATTTTAATTAATTCTGGTGCTCCCTCATTTTGGTGGGGAGAAATTATATTGACTGTTTGTTATGTTTTTAATAGAGTGCCTAAGTCAAATGATAAAGTTTCACTTTATGAAATTTTGAAAAATAGAAAACCTAACTTGTTATATCTTAGAACTTAGGGTTGTCTTGCCTATGTTAGAATTCATGATCCTAAAAGGATTAAACTTGATAATAGAAAATATTAATGTGTTTTTATTGTTATTCTTTTAATAGTAAAGCGTATAAATTTTATGATTTGAAAAATCATGTTATGATTGAATCTGTTGACACTGATTTCTATGAGAATAAATTTCTTTTTATCTTGAAGAATAATGGAGGTTAATCCTCTAGTATTAATCCAATGAAAAGTTAATGAATCTGATAAGGAAATTGAATCTATACCTAAAAGGAGTAAACAGTCTAGAACAATTAAGATTTTGGTCCTGATTTTTATGCATACACCTTAGAAGATCCTACTACTCTAAAAGAAACATTGTCATCTTTAGATGTTGATTTCTGGAAAGAAGCAATAAAAGATGAAATGAGTTCTTTAGAATATAATAGGACTTGTCATTTAGTAATTTACCTTCAGGTTGTAAAACCATAGGTTGTAAATGGATACTTAAGAAGAAATTAAAACCTGACGGTTTAGTAGATAAATATAAGGCTAGACTTGTTACCAAATGATATAGACAAAGAGAAAACATATATTTTTTGACACTTTCTCACCAGTAACTAGGATTACATCTATTCGTATGTTTATTTCTCTAGTTGTGATCCATGATCTTGTTGTGCATCAAATGAATGTTAAAATTGCTTTTTTGAATTGAGAATTAGATAAGAGATTTACATGGACCAACCTGAATGATTTGTAATACCTGGTCAAGAAAATAAAGTTTGTAAACTTGATAAATCTCTATATGGCTTAAAACAGACACCGAAACAATGGCACGAAAAATTTGATAACCTAGTTTTAGCAAATGGATTTAATGTGAATGAAAGCGATAAGTGCAGATACTATAAATCAGAAAATGAGATTTGTACTATTATATGCTTGTATGTGGATGATATGCTCATTTTTTCTTCCAATATCCATATTAGGAATAATGTTAAATCTATGCTTTGTGCTAATTTTGATATGAAAGACTTAGGTGAAGCAAGTGTAATTTTAGGTATTAAAATTACTAGGTTAGAAAAGGGAATTTCTTTAGATCAATCGCATTACATCGAGAAAATCTCGAGGAAGTATAATTACTTTGACTATAAATCTACATGTACACCTGTGGGAACACAGGTACCTGGGCGACGCCGTTCTAGGCTCGCCGCCTAGTTGGGAAGTACGAAATAACATGGAGTCGCCACCCGGTGTGAACCAGGACAAAGATTTAAGGCCGCACTCACCCCTCGCAAGGGAAGACCTCAAACCATTGGGTTCGGAATGGTCCCTTACTTATGCAATTTGTAATGTAAAGATTTATGCAATAATCCAACCAAGCCTATGACATATATTTCCAAGTGCAACACAATCATAGATTCTCATGCTTAAAAGTATAGTTTACATCTAACATACATGAAACCAAATCTTATTGCCAAATTCACATGCTCAAAAGTAGGCCTTTGCAGCAACAAGCACATAACGTCATAAGAATTCAATCATTCATGTAAATATAAACACAAATAGTCATGGTAACATTTGCATGTAATGTAAAGGAAATCAAAATGACGATAAACAACATTGTAGGCACAGACAACTAGAGAGGTAATACAAATGCATAGCGTACAAAGGGGTAACCATATGCTAAGATGGACATGTCATAATGTGATGCAAGAGGATCTGTTTACCGTGTGCGTTCATGCAGCATTCGTATATGCGTTCGAACGGTAAACAGAAGGTTCTCGTTCGAGTGGCGTTCGTAAACGCGTTCGAACGGAAATGAAACAGAATGCTCACGTTCGTGTGGCGTTTGTGAACGCGTTCGAACGGAAATGAAACAGAATGCTTACGTTCACGTGGCGTTTGTGAACGCGTTCGAACAGAAATGAAACAGAATACTCACGTTCGTGTGGCGTTTGTGAACGCGTTCGAACAGAAATGAAACATAATGCTCACGTTCGTATGGCGTTTGTGAACGCGTTCGAACAGAAATGAGACCTAATACATGATAAGGCAAAATGCATGCGCGTTCGAGTTGCGTTCGTAAACGCGTTCGAACGGGAACAGACCTGATGCATGAAATGAGACGCAATACTTAAACAACAAAATAAAGAGGCGCGGCGAAGTACTGCCGTAAAGGCGGCCTTTTGGGGCTCTTGATCTCTCAAATAGAGGACCTTTAG
Source organism: Zanthoxylum bungeanum (assembly GCA_019454045.1). Taxonomy (NCBI): domain Eukaryota; kingdom Viridiplantae; phylum Streptophyta; class Magnoliopsida; order Sapindales; family Rutaceae; genus Zanthoxylum; species Zanthoxylum bungeanum. The sequence continues at coordinate 211,185 of SKCR01003435.1, forward strand.
ACCAACATACTAAGCCCATGCGCGTCGCATCACATCATACATACAAACATAAAGACAATCATATCAAACCAAATATGCCCGATTGAGCGTATCTTGCATTCAAATGGACACACATCAACCGGCGCGGCAAAGCATCGTGGTAAAGGGCTTTAAACCCCTCCCCATAGGGGATCTCACATCACACTTACTAAGCCCATGCGCTCGATTGAATCATGCATACAAAGAGTTAAAAGCAATAATATTAAACGTAGTGTGCCCGATTGAACGTATCTCGCATTCAACCGAACACACATCAATCGGTGCGGCAAAATATCGTGGTGAAGGATTTTAACCCTTCCGATTAGGGGACCTTTCATCGCACTTACTGTGCCCATGCACTCGATTATGACATACACAAATAAGCGACATACAGAATTTAAGTAACAAGAAATAAATAAACCAAAGCAACACAAAACAAGAGAGGGTGTCGTTTACTCAAGTGGTACGTGGAGTTGTATCCCAAGTACAGACCGCACTACCGTCCATTCGGATTCGGCTACGGAATTTACGTCTGGGTTTCCATCCTATATACCACAAGAGACGACACTCTTCCATTTCATTCAAGCCACAACATGCATCCATAAACGACTCTCATGCGAATAGAATTCAATAATAAAAGAAACGAATATAAACTAATGAAAAAGTGCCCTCAGGTCTAACCTTTTAAATCACCTCTCGGATGTACGGTACACGATCGTCGGAAGGGTGGATGCTCCGCAACTCTTCCGGTTCTCTGGTTCACTATTCTCGTTCGTTGTCTCACTGTTTTGAGTCATCTTTCTCCGTCTTTTGCTGCTATTTTTGACTCCAATTCTCTGTCGTTGCTACTGTTTTGCTGCTGTGTTTTAGTTACTATTTTTGGGATGTTCTGGTTACTGTTTTTGGTAATTTAGGGGACTGTTTTGGTGTGTGTTTAGGGCTGCTGTTTGGGACTGATTTCAGGGGTAGTTTCGGTGCTGTCAGGGGCTGATTTCAAGGGTTAGGGACTGCTCTGTGTTGTTCTTGTTAAGTTGGTGAGGGAAGGGTTGTTGTGTGTGTTGTTTGTGTTTTGTATGTGAGCTAGGGGAAAAGGGTTGGAGATTCTTTTCTTCTTTTTTCTGTAATGGGCGTGAACTCTAGAGAGAGTGGAGAGAGGAGGCTTTTTTGTGTGAATGAGCTAGCTAGCCTTGAGAAGGTTGGTGAAGGGTTCTTTTTATAGGCAAAGGGTTAGGCTTGACAAGGAAAGGGATTTGTGTATTTAAAAAGGGATATGATTTGGTGTTTGGACAAGGAAAGCAAGGGATTTGATTGGCTTGGATTAGGCATGTTGAATATTTGATTGGCTTGGATTAGGCATTTAGTTTGTTGATTGATTTTAATTAGGCATGCAATTTCTTTAATTTGTGTAAGTATTTTATTTAATTTGGTATGTGATTTTTAGATTTGTTTTGATTTCATCATGTGTTTTAAATGTGTTTTATTAATTGGGATGTGTTTTATGGGCTTTGGTGGGTTAATTGGGCTTGGGTGTGAGGCTAGCAGCAAAACCAGAATTACCGACACCGTTCGAACGCCTCCTCAAACGTGGCACGAATGCCCGCAATCTGTTTGACGTTCGAACAAATTAACGAATGCAGCATGAACGAAAAATAGTGAACCTTGTTTATTCTGAATTTCCCCTTCTGACGTCCGTTTCTCGTGACTTCCGTGACTTAAAAGGTAGTGCCTCCAAATGAGACTCATCATAGGGACTTATATGCAAAAATGCAGTGCCTACAGTCGCCCCCACTTTGATGGGACTTGTGTAATGTGCAACAGTGACAATCCTATCAAAGTTATGCAATGCATTTTCACTTACCTGGCTCGCCAACTGCCACTTGACTTTCCACGTGTTGAGTTGATTTGGGTGGTGAGGTGCTGCGACTCCTGGTTCATTCCCGAACCGTTACCGTAAGGTGGTCCATTCCCAAACTGTTACTGTGAGGTGTCCATTCCCGAACTGTTACTGTAAGGTGGTCCATTCCCGAACCGTTACTGTGAGGTGTCCATTCCCGAACTGTTACTGTAAGGTGGTCCATTCCCGAAACGTTACTGTGAGTTGGTCCATTCCCGAACCGTTACTGTGAGGTGTTCATTCCCGAACTGTTACTGTGAGGTGGTCCATTCCCGAGCCGTTACTGTGAGGTGTCCATTCCCGAACCGTGCTTCCATTCTTGGAGTGCCATTCCCGGCTTGTTCATTCCTGAACTGTATTTCCATTCCTGGAGTGCCATCTCGGCTTGTTCATTCTTGAACTCTGCTCCATTCTTGGATTGCCATTCCCGGCTTGTTCATTCCCGAACTGTGTTTCCATTCTTGGAGTGCCATTCCCGGCTTGTTCATTCCTGAACTGTGTTTCCATTCTTGGAGTGCCATTCCCGGCTAAACTGATACTGCTACTGATATGGGCCTCGCCCCCAGACTGATACTGATATGGGCCTCGCCCCCAACTGATACTGATATGGGCCTCGCCCCCAACTGATACTGATATGGGCCTCACCCTTGAAACTGATGTGGGCCTCGCCCCAACACTGTTACTGATGTGGGCCTCGCCCCAGATTGATACTGATATGGGCCTCAACCCTGGGATTCATCCCTAACACTGGTACTGATGCGGGCCTCGGCCCTAATTGATACTGATATGGGCCTCAACCCTGGGATTATTACCCGAATCCGATATTGTGCTTTTCACCGTTTCTGATTAGCTTGTTCTTTGCCGCTTTCTCTTTTCTTCTTCAAAACCTGCGAATACAAAACAAACACAAAACGAATGCCAAAATGTGTTACATGTATGCATGCATGCATGAGTGTGTTTCTCATCCCGTTAGGTTAGGTCTTCTGCTAATTCTCTTAGCGACTGCTCAATCTTCTTTTCCTCAGGCAAGCTACTGCTTCAATTTGTCTACGTTGATCGGCTCGGAGAACTAATTCCCTTCCAAGTCTGATATTTTCACTGCCTCTATTTCCCAATTTCTGAATGTCTATCTTATATTTTCTGTTTGCTTATTTCGAAGGTTCCCCGTGTTCATCACTGGATTCCATAGTACCAAGGTTGAATACTTTTCTCAAATATACTCATATTGCAGAAGAGTTTCAGCGAAATGAACGTCTTTATTATCGTTGAGGAAAACAGTTCGAACAAGTAACAAAATCAATGTCTTTTAAAAAAACTGGATCAAATAGACTAGGAGGAACATCTCCATCATCCGCAGCACTGCCTTCTTCCTCGGCCTATGGTTCTTCACTGTCATCCATGTAAGAAGCTTGGTGGTTGAGGGTTTCTTTTCATGGGTTGGGTATTTTATGGGAATCTATGAGATCTTGAATTTCATGCCTGAGGCGAGTGCAGTTGTCGGTGTCATGGCCATGTAGCTGGTTGAAGTGACAATAAAGGTTCACATTTATGTGTGGTGGTGGGGGTGCGGAAGTGGCTTGCCTTCTAAGGGTTTCAAGATTCCTTGTCCTTGTAACTTTTCAAATACCTTCGACAAAGGCCTACCAAGGTTGGAGAATTACCGGTTCCTGATGGCAGCGACTTCGGCAGTAGCGGGCTTAGTCTCAGAATACCCCCCAAAAGTCCGCATATTCTGGCCATAGGACTTTCTGTTTTCAGCCTCCTCTTCCTCAATATCCATGACAGTTTCCCTCAACTGTCGAAAATCAGAAATCATCGAAGTCATCCTCCTCAGCTTACTATAAATAGAGGGCTTGGTGCCCTTGATGATCATTTTGATTTGGTCCTTCTCAGAGGGCCGAGTCTGTATTTTCAGAAGCTGGCTTCTCCAGCGGTCTACTTACTCCTTGAAGCTTTCTTCCGGCTTCTGCTTAGTGTTCTCCAAATCACGGAGTGACAAGTCAATTTCTAAGTCTGTAACATACTGCTTCAGAAAAGCATCAGCTAGTTCCTTCCAATCTTCCTTAACCTTCTTCTCAAGGCTATGATACCAAACCACAGGTGCCCCCTCGAGTGACATCTCAAACATCTTTTGGACTTGGCACTGTGATAGGCCCATTGAACTCATGACTGAGACATATTGCTGCAGATGGACTCTCGGGTCTCCATTCCCATTAAACTTGGCCATGTCGGGCAATTAAACTGAGCTGGCAACTGTTCTCCGAACGTCATTGCCTCATAATCTAACAAATCCTCATTTTTATCCCTCATTTTGCGGGTAACTGTTTCAACCTGATCCCGAAGCTTCTGTAACTCTGCCTGAGACCCAGATACTCTGCCATATCATCATCAAAAGCGGGGGTATCATCCCCCAACCCATTCGAAGGCTCATCACGCCTCACATTCTCAGAATTTCCCCCGGCACGGGGCACAGCCATATTTGTCATGGCAGTAGTCAAGGCTTGCAACTGTTCAGTAATCTTGGCGAAGCCATTTTCCAACTGATCTATCCGGGATACCTCAATATCTGATTCACTCATGTCTGTTCTCAGTATTTTGGTGAGTCTTCCCTTTTTTCTAACCCAACGGGAATCTATGATGGCTTTCAGAACACAAGGGTTAACATGATATATGTATGCATGGGGTGCATGATATGCATGCGATACAAGAAATATATCAACTCATTAAAATTTTCACACAAATCGGCTCATCATCATTTTAGAAGTTTTTGGGCTAACTGTCATAGGAGTGAACTCGTCCCAGTTTAAATGGCCCAACGAGTTCATGTCTCATGGCAAAGAGCCCAACTAAATCCAAATGATAATATTCCGAACACAATCATAAAATGGCCCATTGTTATTTAAAAGCCTTTTGGCCCAATCGTCATAAGATATGTTCTTGTCCCAGTTTAAATGGCCCAACAAGCCCATATCTCATGAAAAAAGACCCAGATGGATTCAAATACCCAAACATAAGCATACAAGGAAGATATTATAAACATAAAATAATAACTTCTACCGTGTGGCCCACCATCATTTCAGAAGCTTTGGGCCTAATTGTCATAAGGTACGAACCTGCCCCAGTTTAAATGGCCCAGCAAGTTTGCATTTTTGACAAAGAGTCCAATTCATCTAAATGATAATGGTCCTAAAGCACAAGGAAATATTTGTTATAGGCTATACAACCCGGTCTACGCATGGGTTCGTGGGAGTATGGACAAAGGCTCTCATCAGCGAAGGATGTCCCACAACTAGGTCTCCCCAATCAAGGGTTCGAGCAACCAAGTGAGCACACCCTTTTTTATACACTAAGGTACGTGCCAATGAGCTATGGTGTGTGACAGACTGTCAAATGGATTTCCCGTTGTAGATTCCCCAGAGGGAAGGTGGAGCGAGGCTCACTTAAATACCCAAGCCTCTTAGGCTCTTATCGCTTGGTGTCAGGAATAAACAACGAGTCCTCCAAATTAGTCCATCACAATAGGCTACGAGTAGATGGCTATCTAGGTGCCTTCACAGCTTTTCCTTCTAGAAAGGTAGTGAGTGAAGGAAGACACCAAACCATTACCTAGCCTCAAAATGCCTTTGATTACAACCCCCATTTCACACATTTGTAGACACGGTTAATTAAAGCATAAATCTATACATTACAAGGCATTATTTCGGGGCCGATTCTCTATCCCCAGTGGAGTCGCCAGACTGTGGGAACACAGCTACCTGGGCGACGCCGTTCTAGGCTCGCCGCCTAGTTGGGAAGTACGAAATAACATGGAGTCGCCACCCGGTGTGAACCAGGACAAAGATTTAAGGCCGCACTCACCCCTCGCAAGGGAAGACCTCAAACCATTGGGTTCGGAATGGTCCCTTACTTATGCAATTTGTAATGTAAAGATTTATGCAATAATCCAACCAAGCCTATGACATATATTTCCAAGTGCAACACAATCCTAGATTCTCATGCTTAAAAGTATAGTTTACATCTAACATACATGAAACCAAATCTTATTGCCAAATTCACATGCTCAAAAGTAGGCCTTTGCAGCAACAAGCACATAACGTCATAAGAATTCAATCATTCATGTAAATATAAACACAAATAGTCATGGTAACATTTGCATGTAATGTAAAGGAAATCAAAATGACGATAAACAACATTGTAGGCACAGACAACTAGAGAGGTAATACAAATGGCGTTCAAAGGGGTAACCATATGCTAAGATGGACATGTCATAATGTGATGCAAGAGGATCTGTTTACCGTGTGCGTTCATGCAGCGTTCGTATACGCGTTCGAACGGTAAACAGAAGGTTCTCGTTCGAGTGGCGTTCGTAAATGCGTTCGAACGGAAATGAAACAGAATGCTCACGTTCGTGTGGCGTTTGTGAACGCGTTCGAATGGAATGAAACAGAATGCTTACGTTCGCGTGGCATTTGTGAACGCGTTCGAACAGAAATGAAACAGAATACTCACGTTCGTGTGGCGTTTGTGAACGCGTTCGAACAGAAATGAAACAGAATGCTCACGTTCGTATGGCGTTTGTGAACGCGTTCGAACGGAAATGAGACCTGATACATGATAAGGTAAAATTCATGCGCGTTCGAGTTGCGTTCGTAAACGCGTTCGAACGGGAACAGACCTGATGCATGAAATGAGACGCAATACTTAAACAACAAAATAAAGGGGCGCGGCGAAGTACTGCCGTAAAGGCGGCCTTTTGGGGCTCTTGATCTCTCAAAGAGAGGACCTTTAGACTAACATACTAAGCCCATGCGCGTCGCATCACATCATACATACAAACATAAAGACAATCATATCAAACCAAATATGCCCGATTGAGCGTATCTTGCATTCAAACGGACACACATCAACCGGCGCGGCAAAGCATCGTGGTAAAAGGCTTTAAACCCCTCCCCATAGGGGATCTCACATCACACTTACTAAGCCCATGCGCTCGATTGAATCATGCATACAAAGAGTTAAAAGCAATAATATTAAACGTAGTGTGCCCGATTGAACGTATCTCGCATTCAACCGAACACACATCAATCGGTGCGGCAAAGCATCGTGGTGAAGGATTTTAACCCTTCCGATTAGGGGACCTTTCATCGCACTTACTGAGCCCATGCACTCGATTATGACATACACAAATAAGCGACATACAGAATTTAAGTAACAAGAAATAAATAAACCAAAGCAACACAAAACAAGAGAGGGTGCCGTTTACTCAAGTGGTACGTGGAGTTGTATCCCAAGTACAGACCGCACTACCGTCCATTCGGATTCGGCTACGGAATTTACGTCTGGGTTTCCATCCTATATACCACAAGAGACGACACTCTTCCATTTCATTCAAGCCACAACATGCATCCATAAACGACTCTCATGCGAATAGAATTCAATAATAAAAGAAACGAATATAAACTAATGAAAAAGTGCCCTCAGGTCTAACCTTTTAAATCACCTCTCGGATGTACGGTACACGATCGTCGGAAGGGTGGATGCTCCGCAACTCTTCCGGTTCACTGGTTCACTGTTCTCGTTCGTTGTCTCACTGTTTTGAGTCGTCTTTCTCCGTCTTTTGCTGCTGCTTTTGACTCCGATTCTCTGTCGTTGCTACTGTTTTGCTGCTGTGTTTTAGTTACTGTTTTTGGGATGTTCTGGTTACTGTTTTTGGTAATTTAGGGGACTGTTTTGGTGTGTGTTTAGGGCTGCTGTTTGGGACTGATTTCAGGGGTAGTTTCGGTGCTGTCAGGGGCTGATTTCAAGGGTTAGGGGCTGCTGTGTGTTGTTCTTGTTAAGTTGGTGAGGGAAGGGTTGTTGTGTGTGTTGTTTGTGTTTTGTATGTGAGCTAGGGGAAAAGGGTTGGAGATTCTTTTCTTCTTTTTTCTGTAATGGGCGTGAACTCTAGAGAGAGTGGAGAGAGGAGGCTTTTTTGTGTGAATGAGCTAGCTAGCCTTGAGAAGGTTGGTGAAGGGTTCTTTTTATAGGCAAAGGGTTAGGCTTGACAAGGAAAGGGATTTGTGTATTTAAAAAGGGATATGATTTGGTGTTGGACAAGGAAAGCAAGGGATTTGATTGGCTTGGATTAGGCATGTTGAATATTTGATTGGCTTGGATTAGGCATTTAGTTTGTTGATTGATTTTAATTAGGCATGCAATTTCTTTAATTTGTGTAAGTATTTTATTTAATTTGGTATGTGATTTTTAGATTTGTTTTGATTTCACCATGTGTTTTATTAATTGGGATGTGTTTTATGGGCTTTGGTGGGTTAATTGGGCTTGGGTGTGAGGCTAGCAGCAAAACCAGAATTACCGACACCGTTCGAACGCCTCCTCGAACGTGGCACGAACGCCCGCAATCTGTTTGACGTTCGAACGAATTAACGAATGCAGCATGAACGAAAACAGTGAACCTTGTTTATTCTGAATTTCCCCTTCCGACGTCCGTTTCTCGTGACTTCCGTGACTTAAAAGGTAGTGCCTCCAAATGAGACTCATCATAGGGACTTATATGCAAAAATACAGTGCCTACAACACCTTATGATCCTAGTGTAAAGTTATTCAAGAACACTGGTGACACTGTTACACAAATTGAGTATGCGAGCATCATTGGTAGTCTTCGATATGCTACTGATTGCACTAGACCTGACATTACCTATGTCATAGGATTATTATGCAGATTTACTAGTAGACCTAGTATCACTACAAGAAATTACAGTTTTAGCGACGGAATATTCCGTTTCAAAATTTAACAATGGAATAGAGACGGATAATGAAATTAGGGACGGAATTTAGCGACAAAAAAATTTCTTCTCTAAATTAGGGACGGAAACAAAATTCTGTCGCTAATTAGAAATAGATTATTATTCTGTCGCTAATTTCATCTAGAAACAGAATTTTTCCGTCGCTAATCTGTCGCTATTAGAAACGGAATTAATATTTTATCGCTAAATAGAAACGGAATCTTTATTCCGTTGTTAATTTTAAGTTTTTATTTTCATTTTAATTTTAATTACTAATTTCCAAAACTATTGGTAATTAGAGACAGAATTTTTCCGTCGCTAATTAGAAACAGAATTAAAATTCCGTCGCAAATTAGAAACGGAATCTTTATTTCGTCGCTAATTTTAATTTTTTTTATTTTAATTTTAATTTTATTTTCTAATTTCCAAAACTATTGGTAATTAGAAACGGAATTTTTTCGTCGCTAATTAGAAACGAAATCTTTATTTCGTCGCTAATTTTAAATTTTAAATTTTTATTTTAATTTTAATTTCTAATTTCCAAAACTGTTGGTAATTAGAAACGTAATTTTTCCATCGCTAATTAGAAACGGAATTAAAATTCTGTAGCTAATTTTAAAATTTTCAATCCCCCCAAAAATTTAATCCTTTCGGCGCCCTTTTTTTTTAAAAAAAAAAATAGAGACGAATTTTTCATCGTTAATTAGAAACGGAATCTCTATTCAGTCGCTAAATAGAAACGGAATCTCTATTCCGTCGCTAATTTTTAAAATTTTCAATCCCCCCAAAAATTTATTCATTTCGGCGCCACTTTTTTTTAAAAAATAGAGACGGATTTTTCGTCGCTAATTAGAAACGGAGTCTCTATTCTGTCGCTAAATAGAAATGGAATCTATATTTCGTCGCTAATTTTTAAAAATTTCAATCCCTCCAATATAATGGTAAGAGACGAAAAATACATCGTAAACACAGCACGGTTAGAGAATATCTCTCTACTAGAGCTGTAAGAGTGGATTATATACGGACTGGTGATAACTTAGTTGATTCTTTGACGAAAGGTTTAGCAAAAGAGAATATATTCAATACTTCAAAAAAAATGGGACTATTGCCATTAAATAATTAAATTACTTGTGATGGTAACCCGACCTATAGACTGGAAATCCCAAGAAATAGGTTCAATGGATAATAACAAGTCATAAGCAATGAGAGCTGAATTGTGAAATCCAGTATCCTGAAGACTTCTTCAAGGATAGTTTTTACCAGTATGGATTCAATCCTGAGGTGTGTTCGGTGGGAATGCCAGTTGCAGCTACCATCAGAGCAACAATGCCTCCAGAAGGATGGAAAATTCCAGTGTTTAAAAAGGTTTCTGATGGTTACATAGAAGAAGTTCCAAACCCCATTTGGGATTACCACAAGTATATTCCTTATTCAAAACCAGGGAAGATTCATGATCAGATTCTACCTTATGGTACCCCAAAAGACCTTGATGATTTTTGTTTGAAGGTAGTTTCTAAATCTTCTTTTAAATAGATTAGGCTGCTTTTACCATGCTGTCTTTGTCTTATTTACATATGTAGAACAACCTTTGCAGGCTCAACTTGTTAACTACATTCAGTATAGAGCTCTATTGGAGGGTTGGACTTCCCGAATGTGGAGCAAATACACTGGTGTTCTGATTTGGAAGAATCAGAATCCTTGGACGGGTCTCTGAAGTCAGTCTTATGATCATCTCCTTGACCAAGCAGCAGGATTCTATGGCTGTCGATGTGCTGCAGAACCTATTCATGTCCAGCTGAACCTGGCCACATATTATATAGAAGAAAGTAGACTACAGTATTAACAGTTAAAGTGAACGACTTGAATTGTCTAATAAATTAAATTCGTATAATTTGTCCAATGCAAACTGGAAAGTGTTCATCGAGTGATTAATGTTTGATGATTCATATCCTTAAAACTCTTGCCTGCAGCCAGAATGTCTATTTAAGAAAGAAACCTGCCTTTATCTTTTGACAGTAATTGAAAATGCATTCTGATTTTTTTTTTTTTTTTTTAGAAGGTTGTTAACACTACGTTGCAGGAACTCTCTGACGTAGCAATGCATCAGTTTGGGATCTGGAAGGAGAATGCCTATACGCCAAAGAAAGCAGTGACCATTGTTGAGATGAAGTATCCACAGTCCAAAAAGCCAAAGCTAGTCTACTTTCTTCTTCTCAAACTTTACAGAATGTCAGATTATGGCATTATATCCAGAAATTTTTATTGGTTGCATCTACCAGGTGGTGATTACAAGCTGTTGGAGCCATACAAGAAAAAGAAGATCCCACTCAAGATAACATCACAGAGTTTTATCAACGGGTCCACTTACGAAGTTGAGATACAAGTGCACAACAGATCTAAGAAGCTGGAGAGTTTGACATATAAGAATAATTTCACAACTATACATGTTGATGGTGATTTTGATGTGGCCTCAACAGAACCTGTAAATATCATAACTAAGGAAAAACAAGAAGCTGGTTTATTCACGAGAATGTGCCGACATTTCATGAAGAGCACTGATGGTTTGAAGGTAGCTGAATTGAATGGGATTGATTGTGGAGTTGCTTTCTTCGTTCATTTCTCAGTTCATGGTTCAAGCACAGATCATAAAGAAGGAGAAGACATGAGAATCCTTCCAGTCCATTACTCGGACAACTATTTTTCGCTTGTGCCAGGTGAGGTGATACGCATCAAGATCTCTTTCGAGGTCCCTCATAGTGTCACCCCAAAAGCAACCCTTCATGGCTGGAACTACCATCTTGATCAAACCATACTATGAGCCAGTAAGAATTCTTATTTGGTAACCATATAGCATTCGATCAAGCGGATTCATAATCATTGTTGTTAGATATACAGCTTCATTTGTTACGAATAGACCTTATTCTCCAATCGTTACAATGCTCAGAATTGGGTTCAATTTAAATAAATAATTGCCCCGTCTTGCTCCTGAAACTGTTTCTGCTATAATAAGTTTTCTGTGATTGTGAAATAAAGCATCAGTGCCAATTGAGAGGACATTCAAGTTATTTATTTATTTTCCCTATTTCTTCCCCTGTAGATGTTTGTTTCAGGTAATTCATTTAAGTCTAGAGCTGTGTGACTTTGTTTCATTTCCAATTGAAAATGAATTTCACAGACATGATATTAGTTGTTTTGAAATTGCTTTCATGAATTGATTTAGCAATGAGAAAATGCTTGATGCTTGACTAAACATAGATGGAAATGCTTGCTATTCGGCATATTTTTCTCATCCTAAAACACCTTCATAATTTGTTTTACCATCAGAAAGAGAGTGAGAATAGTGAAAACAAAAACCGTCTTTTCCCATTAGACGGGGTCGGTTACATGGATCTTTTAACGCAATCGTGCTCTATCTGAAATCATTGTCCCATTAAATTCAATAAATTATAAATCCCTCTTTATGGTTTTTGTCCACATCAATTTAGATCTTCATCTAAAGATAAATCCGAGTAGAAAATGACACAAAGGATGAGATTTTCAATTTGACAAAAAAAATTGGGAATAATTTTTTGGTCACTGAAGCTCTAGGCAGTGTAAAAGATGAATAGCACATCAATGAGGTTATGGAGTTGGAGTTATCTCACATAGACATTTGAAAACTTTACATGGTAATTTCTCATCAATATGGGGTAAATTACCTGGAGAATCCGAAAGCTGCATCTTTCCTCTGATATTTCAGAAGTGCAGCAATACCAGCATCTGGAAATATATGGCTTGAACTCCTTGGAAATAAAATTTTAACAATGCAGCAATTGAGCTTACATATTGAATCTGTAAAAACTGAAGTTACTACTAAAATTCCAATTGTTATGGCATCCTGTTTCCTCAATAAGAGTATCCAAGAAAATCCTTGACAATTCCCATAGTACAGTTTGTTCACCTTTGTCGTCAAGAAACTGCACCTGGGGAATCAAGAGCTCGACCTGCATGCAATAATTAATGAACTGCAAAAATGAAAAAGAAAGCAGCACCAAAGAGAAACAAACAAGGAACTTGCTTGGCTAGAGTCTAGATTGCCAAACAGCACCCTCAAATCAGAAGGAAATCAGCTGAAGCAGCAAATACATACCATCAAAAATCAATTATCCTTTCATCATTAACATACAAGAGAGTTTATTTCAGTCTAAGAGAAATTGCACAAGTGTTCAAAAGTAAACAAGATTTCCTGTTCTATATAACTTTAAATAGATGTTATATAATACAAGTTTCATTTACACAAGAGGGATGAAGGGAAAATTTGCATTTAAAATCCATATATTTTGTATACACAAGGTGTGTTGAAGGGAATTTTTTAGAAGTCCTTGTTTTCATTTCTGTGGGTTACTCCCACATTTTTTAGCCATTCAACGACTTCCTTGATGGTTGGCCTTTTGAAAGGGTTTTGGCTGACACATATGCAGGCCACGTCTAGCACCTGCAGCATCTCGTCCTCAAAGCCCTTTCCTCTCAAGATAGGATCAAAGATTTGGTCTTGTTTGCCCTCACTCCTCATTTGCTGCACCCAACCAACCAATTCTCTTGACGTCTTTGGCTTTAATACATCCACAGGCCTTTTCCCAGTGAGCAGCTCAAGCATAACCACCCCAAAACTGTACATGTCTCCTCTCAAAGTGGCTACCCATGCTTGCCCATACTCTGGAGGAATGTAACCCAAGGTACCAACAAGCTCAGTTGTAACATGTGTCTGATAGGGAAGAATCAATCGCGACAATCCAAAATCTGCCAGATGTGCCTCGAACTGGTCATCAAGAAGGATGTTGCTGGATTTAATGTCGCGATGAACAATGTGAGGCTCACATATCTGATGCATGTAAGCGAGCCCACAACTTGTCCCCCTTGCAATCTTCAGTCTAGTTGGCCAATCTAGTTGAAATGCACCATCAGATTTCTCATGCAACCAGTAATCCAGACTTCCATTCTCCATGTACGAATATATTAGTAGCCGAAAACCCTCATGCACACAATAGCCTTGCAGGGAAACCAGGTTCTTGTGTTGAGCTGTGGACAGAGCCTCAACCTCTGCTTTGAATTCCCTTTCCATGAGACCCAAGTCTCCAGAGAGTTTCTTGACTGCCAGCTTGGTGCCATTTGCCAATGTTGCTTTATAAACCAAACCAAAACCCCCACAGCCAACGATGTTAGATTGACTGAAATTGTCAGTAGCTTTCAAGAGTTCAGATTTGGTAAGATCCTTGATTTCATTAGTATTGCATGGGAACAATATGACTAGGCTGGTATCCTTGTCCGCCTCAGGAGGAACCCCAAAATTAGTGGTGCTAGAAAATGTATCTAACTCTATCTTATCAGGATCCCCTCTTGGAATGATCCTCCTCTTTGACAATATCCATAATGCTAGCATACTGATTATTAAGCCAGTACCAAAGCAGATACCAATGACTAGTCCAACAACAATTTTAGTTTTTGTGTTTGTGTTTGAGTTTGTACTTTTATGAGGTGCTGAAGGCTGGGTGGCTCCTGGTGAATTGAGGCAAGAGCGCTGCAGAATTGAACCGCACAACTCTGGATTCCCTTCGAAGCTGGAGGAGGGGAAGGTGTCAAATTGACCTCCGGAAGGAACTGGTCCTTGGAGATCATTATTTGCTACACTGAAAGAAGACAAAAAGTGGAGACCTTTGAGTGATGTGGGGATCTCTCCAAATAGATGGTTTCCAGAGAGATCCAATTTCTCCAAGTTAGTGAGATTTGATAATTCACCTGGAATGTTGCCTGACAGATTATTATTACTGAGGTCCAACACATGAAGAGACTGCAATCGGCCAATTTCAACAGGGATATTACCACTGAGGCTGTTATTTGCCAAGTATACAGCTGGTGGCAGGTTAGAGAGCTGATTGTACTGCTGATTAGTAGCATTGTTGGGCATAACAAATACTGGCAGCCCCAGATAACTTCGGTCCACTTGATCATTAGCTGATTGAGATACTAGTGCTGGCAATGCTGTAAGTTCCTTTGGAAATTCTCCCGTCAGTAGGTTCTGCGAAAAGTCTAAGTAGAAAAGCTTTGTCAGATTACCCAACCAACCGGGGATTGAACCTGTAATTATATTAATAGATAGGTCCAAGACCTCAAGGTTCTTTAGTTTAGCCAGCCAGTTGGGAACTTGACCAGAGAAATTGCAACCACCTAATGCTAAAACCTGGAGATTTTGGAATCCACCAGAATCTACTGTCTTTTCATCCAGTGGCATTGGTTCATTCATGAAACTCTTGGACAAGATGAGTGCAGTGAGATTCTTGCAGCCCATCAGAATCCTTAATGTCCCTGTTATGTTTGTCAGGCGGTTATAAGAAAGTGAAAGGAAAGACAAGGACTGCAGAGCAAGTATATCAGGCGAAATCTGTCCTTCGAGTTGGTTACTTGCCAGTCTAACAGCAGTCAGCGACTTGCACGAATAAAGACTGCGAGGCAAGAAGCCTGTGAAGTTATTGTTTCCAAGATCAAGAGTGCTAAGATTGGTGAGTGCTGAGAAATTAAAATATGAAAGAGGCCCTTCCAAGTTATTGACACGCAAGTTTAATGTTGTGAGTTTTGTGCAATTCATGAGAGACGGAGGCAGAGAACCAGTGAGGTTATTGATATGAAGAAGAAGCTGTTCCAAGTTGGAGAGCTTGCCAATATCCATGGGGATGAACCCTTTGAATTGATTGGAATAAAGCTCAAGGACTTGAAGGTCGGTGAGATTGACAAGGGAATCACTGATAGGTCCAGATAGATTATTGGCAGCTAAAGAAAGTTGCTTCAATGAGTAAACGCTGTAAATGTCTTCAGGAACTTTACCTGAGAGATTGTTGAAACCTGCTCGAAGAATCTCCAATTGGGAACACTGGCCAAATCCTGAGGGAATCTGATAACTGAAGTCATTGTTTGAGAAATCCAACAGCTTGATACGAGAAGAATTGAAGCATATAAAGGAAGGAACTGTGCCTGTAAAGCTGTTATTGCTAATGTTAAAACTGGTCAGGTTCCAAGCTACAGAAGGGATAACACCCCGGAAATGATTGCTTGACAAGTTCAGAACCTGGATATTGATACTAGTATTGTTGAGGGATACGGGCAATTCACCAGTGAGACGGTTGTAGCTGAGATCAAGAAACTGGAGGTTGTTGATGGAGATGAAGAATTGAGATGGGATGGGACCAAAGAGACGATTATGAGAAAGATCAAGGTGAGAAAGACGCGTGAGGTTTGTTAGAGATGGAGACAGAGTGGCTAATAGGCCTTTAGAAGGTAAACGAAGATGGGTGACTCGGCCATCAATATCATCACAACTCACTCCTTCCCATAAGCAGCAGTCAACAGATGAAGACCAATTCAATGATACTGATGATGATGATGAGATATTGGAAAAGAAAGACAAGAGGACGTTACCATCATTCAAGTTGCAGGCTGCTGAAGGAGAAAAAAGTAATAATGTTACCACAGCAACAACAACATCAACAACAAACAAGACCATCATACTTGGTCTGGGTTGTTGTTTGATTAGCACCATGATCATGATCTTAAGAGGAGGGTCGATAACAGATGAAAAGATGAAAAGGGAAGGCAAGTGCAAGGTGAAGGTACATTTTCCAAAGAACCCTTCATTTGACTCGGCCTACAGAGCCAGAGGGGATAGGGAGAGAGAGTGAGTGCGTGCGTGCGTGTATGAGTGACGTTGAGTTGTTGATATTATAATGGCCAGTATATGTATATTAAAAGGCCTAGTGGTAATTATGGTATTATTATTATTATTATTTTTATTATCATCAACATCATCATCATCACATATTTGATTATCAATAAAATGATGAAAAATAAGAAATTTTTTGAGCGTTTACTTTTGGTGGGGCGGCTGGTAATGGCTGCTGGTGGTGGACTTTTTCTAAGTAGATGATTGATGGATGACCAAAGGAGACAGAGCGTGTTGATAGCTTCTGTGGTTGAAAATAAACAAGGATTATATAATACACAACTTTAGTATTCATTTATGACCACATAGCAATAGTTTTAGACTTTAGTTAATTTATTATTAAGCAAAGCATCGAAAATATTCTTGTAGATATGAATTTTAAATGAGGAGTTACAAATTTATTTTGAATATAGGGAGTTATTACAAAAATTATCATTTATTAAGGAGTTATAAACTTATTTTGAAATCATCATTTACTACTTCCTCTCATAATGGAAAGTTACAACATAAATTTATTATTTATAATGTGTTATATTGTGAATTGGGCTTGGGCCCTAAGGGGTACACACATTGTGGAAGGGTGTGGAGTTAGA